>SDVV010038628.1:0-10714 GCA_016164225.1 Gammarus roeselii
GCACGCAACCATGACCGCCGGTCATGGTAGCGTGCGTTGCAACAGTGACAGCTGGCCAGCCCAGTGTCGTCATGCGTCCAAAGTGACCCGGTCACGGTAGCGTGCGTTGCAACAGTGACAGCTGACCAGCCCAGTGTCGTCATGCGTCCAAAGTGACCCGGTCATGGTAGCGTGCGTTGCAACAGTGACAGCTGGCCAGCCCAGTGTCGTCATGCGTCCAAAGTGACCCGGTCACGGTAGTGTGCGTTGCAACAGTGACAGCTGGCCAGCCCAAAGACCTGCCTAAGCTTAAACGGGTCTGATGGACTGCAGCACACTACATCCTATTGGCGGTCTAACGCTCAATAAATATTCAATTGAAGTTGAATTTTGAATGTTAAGGTGACATTTTTATGTATGCTGAATTTGGAAACATGTTATTAACTTTCCTATCACAATTGATCATCTGATCAATGAATTAACAAGTTAATATTCAAATGAATGAGGAATTACTTACACAGATCTTGAGACCCGCTGCCTAGTTTTTGTTTGTTGCAATATTTCGAGTTAAACTACTCAGTGAATATTGATTGGATAACTCTCACTCTTCTTGTATAAATGTTTTTACGATGTTAATCGGTGAATATTTATAGAATAACTCTCACTCGTCTCGTATAAATGCTTTCACAATATTAATCGGTGAATATTTGTAAGATAATTCTCACTTTTCTTGTATAAATGCTTTTAAAATATTAATTGGTGAATATTTATAGAATAATTCTCACTCTTCTCGTATAAATGCTTTACAATATTGATCGGTGAACATTTGTAGGATAACTCTCACTCTTCTTGTATAAATGCTTTACAATATTGATCGGTGAACATTTGTAGGATAACTCTCACTCTTCGTGTATAAATACTTTTACAATATTAATCGGTGAATATTTAAAGAATAACTATCACTCATCTTGTATAAATGTTTTTACAATAATAATCGGTGAATATTTCTATAATAAATTGCACTCTTCTTGTATAAATGCTTTTACAATATTAATCGGTGAACATTTGTACGATAACTCTCACTCGTCTCGTATAAATGCTTTCACAATATTAATCGGTGAATATTTATAGAATAACTCTCACTCATCTTGTATAAATGATTTTACAATAGTTCTCGGTGAATATTTATAGAATAACTCTCACTCTTCTTGTATAAATGTTTTTACAATATTAATCGGTGAACATTCGTAAGATAACTCTCACTCCTCTTGTATAAATGCTTTTACAATATTAATCGGTGAATATTTATATGATAACTCTCACTCTCCTCGTATAAATGCTTTATAATAATAATCGGTGAATATTTGTAGGATAACTCTCACTCATCTTGTATAAATGTTTTTACAATATTAATCGGTGAATATTTATAGAATAACTCTCACTCTCCTCGTATAAATGCTTTTACAATATAAGTCGGTGAATATTTGTTGGATAACTCCCACTCATCTTGTATAAATGCTTTTACAATATTAATCGGTGAATATTTATAGAATATCTCTCTCTTCTTATATAAATGCTTTTACATTATTAATCGGTGAATATTTATAGAATAACTCTCACTCTTCTTGTATAAATGCTTTTACAATATTAATCGGGAAATATTTATAGAACAATTCTTTCGCATTCTAGAGTCTTGAGAGATGAAACGGTTCCAAGAAAACAACGAGAATTTGTGTTATCAACAATCGCACTTTCGGATGATCACTGGCAAGAGAAAATGGACTTATCACTTAAGCATGAGAACACCAAGTTTAGGCCAGTTTCCAGTATCATAAAGTTCACCCGACAAATTGAATTTATTGCTGGCTGTACCATGTGAAAGAACAATAAATGCCTATAGATATGAGCACACGATAACAACAAAGATATGAGCACACGATGGAAACATAGATATGAGCAGAAGATGGAAGCAAAGAAATGAACACACGATGAAAAAATAGATGTGAGCACACGATAGAAACAAAGCTGGGATTATGAACAAATGAGAAAATGAAAAAAATATGGCTTATCCACGACAGCATTTGCTGTAGGGATATGTTTTCGTAGGATGAATTTGATCTACCCAAACATATATACTGACGAAATATATTGGCCCTGCCGTCATTCTCATAAATATCGAACATGAGAATTTATCCCAAGAGCTTTAAAGGGCGATGAGCAAGTGACTGCCTTGTTCTTCTCTCCACGAAAATAAACTTGTGCATGCTTGAAACCTTTAGACCTTTAAACTAGTTTTTGCTCTTGTAACGGCGGCTCTTGCACGGCACCAACATTCCCCTCTGGACCCCTTTTCTCCCCAAGAGCGCCCCACGGACCGGCTTAGCAGGGTCCCGCTCTAAGCTGTTGTGCAAATCTTATCGACTTGGCTCAGGGGATGGCAATTAAAAGAGTAACGAGACTAACTTACATTCAGGCCAAGGGAGCGCAGACGATACGGAGCGGCGATGCGGGTGATGACGGGTCTTGGGGAATGACAGGGAGTGGGTGATGACGGGGGCTGAGTGACGACGGAGAATGGGTGATGACGCGGGTTGGATGGCGACGGGGAATGGGCGATGACGGCGGTTGGGTGACGGCGAGGAATGGGTGATGATGGGGGCTGGGTGACGACGGGGAATGGGTGATGACGGCGGTTGGGTGACGACGGGAATGGGTAATGACGGGGATTGAATAATGAAGGGGTGGGCAATGACTGAGGTTGGGTGATGACGAGTTTTAGAGGATGACAGGGGTTGGGTAATGACTGAGGTTGGGTGATGACGAGTTTTAGAGGATGACAGGGGTTGGGTAATGACTGAGGTTGGGTGATGACGAGTTTTAGAGGATGACAGGGGTTGGGTAATGACTGAGGTTGGGTGATGACGAGTTTTAGAGGATGACAGGGGTTGGGTAATGACTGAGGTTGGGTGATGACGAGTTTTAGAGGATGACAGGGGTTGGGTAATGACTGAGGTGGGTGATGACGAGTTTTAGAGGATGACAGGGGTTGGGTAATGACTGAGGTGGGTGATGACGAGTTTTAGAGGATGACAGGGGTTGGGTAATGACTGAGGTGGGTGATGATGGGAGCTGGATGATAATGAGGGTTGAGAGAAGCTGAGTGGATGTGGTGAGCTTCGTTTAGTGTTGGGTGGAGGGTTATGGATGGGGTGAGCTCATCAGTGTGTGTTGACGAGTGACGGGTATGTGTTCTAAAACTGGAATATTCTTGCGTGTGGTTGTGATGACCTGTGTGCATAAGTATCAATGTATTTTTTTTGTCGCAAATGGACATTTCCATAAATATTACATTGTATCAATGTATTAATCATGCATTTATATGGTAACTTTTAGTTACTGGATCGAGTTTGATAAAGGCTATGTCGTGTCCACATGCCTCAATAATTAGACTATTAGGCTAAATTAGAAGCAGCAATACAATTTGACCTAAATTAATGACATGCGTTAACATAGAGAGCATGTCACGCCCAGTATAAGGTCAAAACACAGGTACAAAGGGAACCGCCGACTAGCGGTATTAGGTCAAAACACAGGTACAAAGGGAACCGCCGACTAGCGGTATTAGGTCAAGACACAGATACAAAGGGAACCGCCGACTAGCGGTATTAGGTCAAGACACAGATGCAAAGGGAACCGCCGACTAGCGGTATTAGGTCAAGACACAGATACAAAGGGAACCGCCGACTAGCGGTATTAGGTCAAGACACAGGTACAAAGGGAACCGCCGACTAGCGGTATTAGGTCAAGACACAGATACAAAGGGAACCGCCGACTAGCGGTATTAGGTCAAGACACAGGTACAAAAGGAACCGCCGACTAGCGGTATTAGGTCAAGACACAGATACAAAGGGAACCGCCGACTAGCGGTATTAGGTCATGACACAGATACAAAGGGAACCACCGACTAGCGGTATTAGGTCAAGACACAGATACAAAGGGAACCGCCGACTAGCGGTATTAGGTCAAGACACAGATACAAAGGGAACCACCGACTAGCGGTATTAGGTCAAGACACAGATACAAAGGGAACCACCGACTAGCCTTATTAGGTCAAGACACAGATACAAAGGGAACCACCGACTAGCGTTATAACGTCAAGACACAGATACAAAGGGAACCGCCGACTAGCATTCAGCGGTTAAGCGCGTTAGCCACGCCGACCCCAGGTTGATAAAGGAGGAAAGCATTATGTTCGCATGTGTGATTCTTAATTGTGTACGCAACTATTTACAATGAGGTATTTTATAATGAGATGATTGATGCATGCGAGGCACTTTTGGCGTTTCTCTCCTTCCGCCTCAACCTGTACCGTATAATTCCCGCCAAGTAGGAATATGTGATTAGTAATCCCATGTTGCAGTCTTCCGCCCAAACAAAAATATCATTGACGACGAGGTGACGAACTTCAAATCATAGTGTTGGAATTCAAGTGTAGTGTTGGAATACAAGTGTAGTGTGGGAATTCATGTGTAGTACTGGAATAAAAATGACGGAAACAGGAACTACAACGGTTGATCTTTCCCACTCTGAAAGTCATCGAAGACTTCCTGTCTAGATTCGCGGTTCAAAGCTACGTGTCTTTGAAAGCGGCGACAGATGAGGAACAAGAAAAGGAGTCACTGCTGCGGTCGACTCGATACTACGAGCAGAGCGACTTGAACAAATATCGGGCGTGAGTGGAAGATATCCTTTCTGAACATCCCGGTGGAAGAGTATACATGAACAAAACAGCAACTGTCACCAAGACCAAAATTAAACACAAAAAAGCCTACATGCCTCCATACTGGAGTGATGACGAAGCCAAGATTTATGGATTAGAGTTTATAGATCTTGAACGAGGCACCGCCAGTGCATGGAAACTTGGTCAGTTTCAGGCGCACGTCCAAAGGGGAACACCGACGGAAGAAGTCGTTGCGATTTTTGACTAAACCAAACTCGAATGAGTGATTGTCCAGAAATCAAAAGTGATTCCAATATTTCATTTTAAGTGAGATGGTTTTTACAGTAGCTTGACCAGTTGAAGCACTTACACTAGTAAAATTATATGGAAAACAATAATAACATCTTATCTGTTATTGGACTATGCCACAAACGCAATACGTGCAGAATTGAAAAAAAAACGTACCCGCGCTATCCTCATCTTTCCCTGCCTTTTTTTATCCCCTACTCCCCCTCCCCCCCCCCTTCCCTCCTTTCTCCGTCCCTGTCACTCCCTCCCTGCCCCCTAGCAGAGCAATCCTTCTCACAATACAAGTAATCAGAGGCCTGTATATAGAGCTGCTCCCCCGGGATTAGGTTAGCCCGACCCCGCCTCAGCAGACCTCTTCCAGCTCCTCCTACCTCAGGATCCTACCTCGACATCCTAGCCCGGTTTCAAGTCCTAGCTCGGGCTACAAGGCCGAACCAGCTGAGAGGCTGTATAGACTTCCCCAAACCGACTTCTGTATGGTGCAGACCTTCCTCATAGACTCAGAGAGGAGGCTGCCGTAGAGTATTTACGGAGCATAAAAAACTGCTTGGAATGAAAGGAAAAATATCGATGAAGGAAACAAATTGCTATCAACAGTATTAAAAGCTACTCTTTGTACTCACACCTCGATGGAGTGTTGCAATGTTACTACTGGCAAACATAAACAAAATCTTCCTAGGAGCGACGAACATGAATAAAAGTTCATGAACATACATGAATGCATTTTTTATAAATTGATCCTCAGCCAACAAGCCTCAGTGGACTCAGCAATGACAGTCGCCTCAGCCTCACGAGCGGCCTTAGCCTCAAGAGTTGCCTAACACCCAACAATGACCTAGTTCAGCCGTAGAAGAGGCTTGAGCCTCGAAAGTGACCTCAGCAGCCTCATGAGCTAGGGCCGCAGCCCCAAAAGTGGCCTCAGCTTGAAGAGTGGACTCACACTCATACGAGGCCTCATTATCGGAAGTGGCCTCGTGCCTCAAGAGAGGCCCTTGCCTCGTGAGTGGCCATGTGCCTCATTGTTGTCTCGCAAAGCCTCCTTCCATCCCTCTGTATAGCTTGCCCCGTGTCACCCCAACTGATGTTTAGTAGAGGCTGCTGCCCCCATTGTTCCAAGACCCTCTTCCTCTCTCCTCTCCTACTCCGAAGGAAGAGGAGGGTCCCAAGTGTTTGTAACTCCCTTCGCTCCCCTTGGCTCCCCTCTTCTTTTCTTCATCCTTCCTGTAATCTTATTTAATCTGCAGTAATCTTATATAAACTTCTCTGCTCCTGCCGCCCGTCGCGCGGGGTCCCTTCTTCACGCGACGCCGGCGACACCTTGTTTGGCTCACTTGCTGCCTCTGGATGCAACGATCAAAACACGACAATGGAGACGTTTTTCATAAGATAGAGGTAGGATACAGTTTAAAGGTCTGCTGCATGATTGAGGGGTGTTTCCAGAATAAATGAATTGCAGGATTAAAGTATGTTACAGGATAAATGAATTGCAGGATTAATGTAGGTCACAGGATAAATGAATTGCTCAATAAAAGGTCAGGTACGCGATACATGTGTGTTACAAGCTATGAAGGTATTTTAGAAGATAAGCGGCGGTTATAAGATAAAGGCATGTTACAAGATAAATGTATTGTTGCGAGATAAAGGTATCCTACAGGATAATAGTAAGTTCCATGATAAATAGTGAATTAAACGATAAAGGTTTGTTGCAAGATGAATATCTGTAGTATGGTAATGGTCTTTTACCAGAAAGAAGGTCTGTTGCAGGATAAAGGTTTATTAAATATTAAGGTCGGTTATAAAATTGCGGTCTGCTACATTATAAAGATCTGGTTCAAGAGGAAAGTTTGGTACAGGATAGAGGTGTGTTACAAAATAACGATCTGTAGCAAGCTATAACAAATTCTACCAAGATTAGGCCAGGTACCTGACAAAGGTCTGTGGCAGAATAAATAGAGTCTGTAAAGGCGGCAACACGTAACTGTTCTCACTTACAAGTCTTACACGCACGCGTAGGGCACGTTCGATGTAGGGTACTCCCTTGTTTTGTCCTCTCGTTGCCTATGAAAACAGACTGCAAACACCTCTTCAATTTATTTTTCCATAATTGCTGATCATATTTCCATTGCGGAGTTGCAATTAATTACCGAATAATGCTTTGACACAGTGTTCATGTTTGACACAGTGTCCACGTCTGACACAGTGTTTATGTTTGACACAGTGTTCATGATTGACACGGTGTTCATGTTTGACACAGTGTTCATGTTTGACATAGTGTTCATATTTGACATAGTGTTCATGTTTGACACAGTGTTCATGTTTGACACAGTGTTCACATTTGGCACAGTGTTCATCTTTGACACAGTGTTCATGTTTGACACAGTGTTCATGCTTGGCACAGTGTTCATATTTGACACAGTGTTCATGTTTGACACAGTGTTCATGCTTGGCACAGTGTTCATATTTGACACAGTGTTCATGTTTGACACAGTGTTCATGTTTGACACAGTGTTCATGTTTGACAGTGTTCATCTTTGACACAGTGTTCATGTTTGACACAGTGTTCATGTTTGACACAGTGTTCATGCTTGGCACAGTGTTCATGTTTTGACACAGTGTTCATGCTTGGCACAGTGTTCATATTTGACACAGTGTTCAAATTTGACACAGTGTTCATGTATGACACAGTGTTCATGTTTGACACAGTGTTCATGTGTCAAACATGAACAGTGGGCATATAAATATGCCCCGTGTGGTGACACCATAACATGTGTGTGCGCATGCCCCGTGTGACGCCCGCAAAACATGTGTACGTATATGCCCCGTGAGACGGCCCCAAAATATGTGTGCGCATATGCCCCGTGAGACGCCCCCAAAATATGTGTACGTATATGCTCCGTATGGCGACCCCAAAACCTGCGTACGTATATGCCCCATGAGACAGCCAATAAACATGTATACGTATATGCCACGTGTGTCGACCCCAAAACATGTGTACGTATATGCCCCGTGAGAAGGCCCCAAAACATGTGTACGCATATGCCCCGTGTGACGATCCCAAAATATGTGTTTCCACATGCTCCGTGTGACGATCCCAAAATATGTGTACGCACATGCCCCGTGTGGTGACCCCAAAACATGTGTACGTATAAGCCCGTGTGACAACCCCTTACCTTGTGTACGCACACACCCCGTGAGACGACTCCTTTACATGTGTTCCTGTGATCTATTAAAGATTCGAAGGCGGTGTAGAAAATTTCCTCGGCGGGGGGCAAATTTTGACGGTGAGGGCAGCGAGCGAAGATATCAAATTATACTATGACCCCTACGGTACACCATCTACTTTTTCTGAATGATTTTTTACGATTTATTGACTTGTAGTTGCTTCTGCTGAGTCAACGCGACGTACGTGCACTGCACTGCAGGAAGTTGATGTGTGTAGAAGTTTCAGGGCTGATATAAGTATTCAGTTCACCTTTCGATCTTTTCAACCCATGCAGCAGTCTTCCGTTGCGGTCAACTACCTAAATGTAAAATTCGTATCGAATTTCACAGAATCAATACATTACGGGTTAGAATGGTGGCCAGTCATTCTGGCCCAAAGTGAGTTTTTCATAGATTACAATGTTAGATTGTAATAATCAGTTGAAGCAGAAAGAAGCGAACGAAAATTAATTCTTTTTATTATGTTTCAACTCCTACCCAGCGTTTTAAGAGGTTAGTGTGTCCGTTTGTGCAATTCAGAAATTCATGAATTTATCTCTGATATCAACGACTCGTTGTCCTACGACTTGCTGTCCTACGACTCGCTGTCCTACGACTTGCTGTCCTACGACTTGCTGTCCTACGATTCGCTATCCTACGATTCGCTGTCCTACGACTTGCTGTCCTACGACTCGCTGCTATACAACTCGTTGTCCTACGACTCACTGTCCTACGACTCGATGTCCTACGACTTGCTATCCTACGACTCACTGCCCCACAACTCGGTGTCCTTTATTCATTCAGAGCTATTGAATAATTTGACTACAACAAGCTCTCTCAAGCATTAGCAAATGTATGGTCATGCAAACATCCTCCACTCTGCGATGAAGCAAAAACCAGCATAAACTGTCCCCGCTAGAGCGGGTCTGGAGGCCACCAAAGAGCGGGCGTATTTCTGCCTAACGAACTGTAAACAAACAGCAGCAGCCCCTGCTAGATGGGTTGGGAAGCCTGAAGAGCGGGGCAACGCATCCCACGACTCAGAAAACTTTCGCATGGAACCTCAGAAAAACATCAAAAAACAGTTTTCGAGGGCTGTCTGTGCTTGGATGTAATTTCTCTCATATTTGTAAGTTTTCGTCAATAAAAATAAATACAAATGATGTTCTTTTTAAATGTGGTTTGGTAAATAAGACTGACCAATACTCACTAAATACAGAGTTACTCATGACGGGAGACTGCGATCCCCGCACTATTGGTCATTGTGACCTCTCATACTACGACGTGATAGTGATCGCTAGATAAGGTATAGTGATCGTAAGCAATATACCAAGTTACTGTTAAATTATTTGTTTACCGTCGTAGAGGCAACACGGCGATTGAACGCTGACATTCGGTATTGGACGACAACATTAAGCTCATGTTGTTATTCAGGGGATCATATTACCGTGGCAAGGTTGATGATGAAAGGAGGCACGTCGAGATGATGACATGGGGACCCGTTCACTGACATGGGGATTAGATCACGTTACCGTAGCAAGGCTGGTGATGGAATTGGGCACGTCGACATTCTGACATGGGGACCCGTTCACTGACATGGGGACCAGATCACGTTACCGTGGCAAGGTTGATGATGAGAGCAGGCACGTCGACATGCTGACAAAGGGACCCGTTCACTGATATGGGGACTAGATCACGTTACCGTGGCAAGGTTGACGATGACCGTGGCAAGGTTGACGATGAAAGCGGGTGCGTCGACATGACACGGGGACCCGTTCAATCACGGAGTGATGAAAAAACACGCTATCACGTACAATGAATCCGACGTAGGAAACTGGGTTCCGAAACACGAGGTAGCATGAACTAGCGCTATGACCTCTGACATTTATAATGCGTATGAAGAAGTTCAAAGCTCACCTTCAAAAGGATTAACTGATTGAATAACCCAAATTAACCTCTGCTGGTGAAGTCCTAAGTAGCGACTGGCAAGATTGTTTTTAATTATCTAGAAAAGGGTTAGTAACCAAACTTACAACTTCTCAAATCTGACTACAGTTTGTAAATAGATACAGCAAACTTCTTAATGGTGCCAAAAGAACATCTCGTTGAATGACCATTCACACAAAAATCCTCAGTTAACTTCTCAAACTGTTTCCATAAATTATCAAATGTATTATATTTTTACGAGTTATCCAAGATGGCGGCCTGGCAACCTCAACAGGCGTTGGGAAGGCATCTTGCGGTCTGGCTGCGGTTTACCTCCATCATTGGCACAGGGCTGATTTGCCATCACGAGGGGAGACACCAAAAAAAAGATGGACGCCAGCCCAACCGGGCCCCTCTAATATTGAACTAATTCTGACTGGGATGGCCGCGGATCATTCGATCCGGTGGAAAATGCTCTATATTTGAAAAAGTAAATATTCATCTGCATATCTAAGTTGGATGTAAAATTAGTTTACGGAATGAACCAACTAAACTTGAGCAAAGAGAGGAGGATGGCCC
>SDVV010038629.1:0-10713 GCA_016164225.1 Gammarus roeselii
TGTCAACCAGGATTACTCCCCGCATTTTTTGCATACTTCAAAATAACTAAAAAAAGTCTGCCACCAAGAAATTTTATATTTACGGTGTGTATAGCTACTACAATGACCATGAAGCACCATAAGTTTCAGCATTCTGTCATCAGCTAAAAAGAAGCTATTTACAAATAGCCGTGCGGCAAGCTATGGTCCCCAATTAGGGGTGATTTCCCGCAACAAACGAGGTAATTTCCCCGCACCCCCCATTCATCAATATTTGAAAAGCAAATTAGAAGTTTGAGGGTAGCGATCAAAAGAGCATGCCTATATTAGTATAAATCAGTTGCTCAGAATGAAATGTTGAGTAAAATATTACGTCTGTGACAGGTGTTTTGATGCTCGTCCCCCTGCTGCCATCATACCAGACTGTCGAAGGACTTTTTTTCCCAATTTCGCTGCGGGACACAAAGTTTTTCTCCAGAAATTGCAAACAAACATTACTGGAAGTCATTTCTCCACATCTCAAACTAATTATGACCCTAAGGTATCAGTAAATGAACAAATAATACAAAAAAAAAATATTTATATTATTACAACAGAGCAAGAAGAAAGTTTATTTCTTCAATTCTATAGCAAACTAATTGCATTAACATGGATAAAATGCATGCTAGGTAAGGTATTGTTATCTTGGTATGAAAATATGAAAAAAAAAATCGTTTGTAGGTGTTAAACATAAATTAACACTTAAGCCAAGACATATCACCATGTGTTATAAACATCGGGTCATTATTAAATTAGATCCGCATTTGAAATTAGCTGTGGCATGATTATTTTGGGTCATTTACTTACAGATGTCATATGTGTGAAGAATTGTATCTAATTACTTTTAATTAAAGAAAAGCAGATATTTATCAACAAAATAGATGCATGGAATCACCCCTGATTGTCTTTTAACCTGGGGTGATTCCTCATGGGTGTGTATTTGTATATATCTACAAAAGTTCAAGTTTTTTTACAAAATACTTCACACGCAACAAACAACAACATATTTTGTGTATCAACACAAAATTTGGCTCTTATCCGATGGAAACTCTAGCCACTGCATCAAAGTTTGAGGAACATAGATTTTACCAAACCAAAATTATCAGGGAACTGAGAAACAGACCTTCACGTTGGTGATTTTTCATTATTTCTCTGCGTGTATCAAATTTCAACAAGTAGCTGATACTTACTAACAAAGACCAGCTTTTTCAAGTCCGGTGGTCAAATAGTGAAATTTCCGATGTCATTATACCCAAAAGGGGGGTGCCGGAAGTCACCCTATGTTGCTGACCATGGGGAATCAACCCGGTTGACGCTAACTGCTGTGCATTTCTCATTTAAGAAGCAACGAAAGATTGAATAAGATCACTGTTAATTATAGCAAAATCCAATGAGTATTCAGCAAGCATAATAAACTTAGATCTTTGTGTCAGTTGTTGTGTAGTAATGTTAATAGATGCCAGCAATGCTATGTGGTACGGTGAGTGTTACTACAGCTACTACCTACTTGGTTGTGTCACAGTCCTGATGAACAGACGGTGTCATGCACTTTAGTCTGCAAGTGTTATGCATGGATGGAAGTTATGAAACTTGTTCATCACCTTTGGACCAGTAGGCACAATTTGGCAGGCAGCGCACGCAAACATTAATAAGAAATATGTGATGCGCATGTGAACTTGAGAGGAAGCGCACGTGAAGACACCTTTCCAAATATTGCACGCGGAGACGGTACCTAGCAGGTAAACAATTTTTCAAAACTATTTGTAGTGCTACAATTTTATGCACACATTTTCATCTATAGCACATTAATTCAAGCTGACACCAAGATTCCTAACCACTGCGCATCACTATCAATGATGAACTACTAATTTATTTGACCAAACAGTCCGGATCCTTAGCGGTTACGGAGACAAACAAACAAAAACCAATATCCCATATTGTGGCGGGAGAATAAAAAATTGGCGATTTGCAATACAACATGCAATATTAGTCAAGATGAAGCGCATCTGCGTTTGGTATGAATGCAACAATAGCTAAACTGCATTGTTGAATTTCACCTTGCATAGTTTGAACATCAATTTAACATAACTGGATTTTGACTAGAGATGGAAGCAAACACCGAGATCACATACGTTATGTAAACAAGTTTGCTGCAACATTCATGGAACAGACAGAGTGGAAGTGTGTACTCACACATTGTTAGTAGAGGCAATTTTTAATAAGAACTGACAATTGATATTAATTATAATTTATAACTTCTATAAGAATATCATCTAGATGTTACATCTTGTTTTGAAGGACCCCTGGTTGGTGAAAGACGTTAGCGTGTTTCTGTGGTCATCTCAAACTCTAGACACATGTAATTCTGCAGTCAGTTACGCGGCGCTGGCATCTCTAGCTCTGACACTAGCGCACGTAACTCTACAAACATACTCTGCGAGCGCACGCAAAGATCTACATATGCCAATCTCTGCTTCAGAGGCACACAGCTGGTTCGGTTCTTAATATTTGGTGATGAGAACGCAAATAATGTTCTTATCCCCGTGCCCACTTGTGCAATCTGGCCTCTGGAGTACCTACATGAGTGCCAGGAATAACAAGCAAGTAATTTTTCCATGCAATTAATCCAATTAGTGTAAACATTTTATAGATGAAAGCTGTGATTTATCATTCATAGATGCTGGATAGCCACTCCATGTCTCTACTGCAGTAATGCCAATGATTGACAGGTTGACACAGTTTTGAAATCATTGGATCATGACTGTGACTTTGTAAATACAAAGACATTTACATAGCAAGTTATGTTAGGTAATAATAGATGCAACAAGAGACTGCATTGCAGTAACAGTTCTAACATATCGAAATATTTACAAATTCAGTACCAGAATCTCATGTTTGAAGTCAGCGTCATTTAGAAACAAACACCGCAGCGGATTGCCTATAGGTATAATTTCTTAGCTACTTATGTCCCCTTTGGACAACTACACCAATTAATACAATCGACGAGGTAACATTTCTTCTCTAATTTATCAATAACTTGCCTGCAGATGTAATGCATCCCATTATATGATTGAATAAACAACTTTTTTGCAGGATAATATAGGTTCACCGCTTCAGAGCTTCGTCCGAACGAATGACTGGCAGTGAGAGAAAAGTTGCAGGTTTTATCGACAGAATTAGGTATATAAAAGTCGTACTGAAAATGACCACTCGCAACACTGTATTGCGTAACATATTTGCACAATTATCACACAACTATTGGATAAGATGCAGATCTAATTGATGACACAATTCAAATATTGACCTGGAGGGGTCTTCAAAGCCTATAATTTGTAACTTCTTATTTTTCAGGGGGCCTTTTGACCAGAGTCAATTTGCTCAGAGACCAGCTAAGGTGAGATGCACGCTCGCAAAGTCGGTCGAAGCGACGTGTGGAACCAATGTACAGCTACACAAACTTGAAGATGAGAAGTGTCGCAACAGGATCACCGGGTTGGCCACTTAGAAGCAAGGAGAGAATAGGTGCTAGGTGCCTCATGGAGCGCAGGCTGACCAGTAGACGACACCGGGCTACATGGTAGTTGGGCAGACTAAAAATAAATAGTATATTGTTCCATCGGTATGACAGTGAGGGCAATCTGGGAATCAACCTGATAGATCTTGTGAAGTGGGTTGTTTAAGAAAACAGTACCCAATCTGAATCTGGCAATAAGGAACTAAAAAATCGTGACTATGTCCCCTGTCAGGCCCAAGGGCACACAAGGGGTTTGTGGATACCTAGAGAGGGCTGGCTTTGAATAGCAGTTCACCTGACCTGCCAATAAGACCAGACTGAGGAAAAAAAATTGAGCGATGTTCGGCCAAGGAGAAAGGTAGCTCGTGAATAGGAAGCAAGAGGTTGCTGCTTCCTTTGCATTTGCATCTGCATCTTCATTGCCAGAAATAACACAATGAGCTGCAGTCCATTGAAAGTGTACACTATAAAAGGGAAATAGAAGGTGTCTGTGAATTGTAAAAGCAGGAGAGCCATAGGAAAAAAGCTTTGAAGAGGACAAGAGAATGAGTAAGGATGAGCTGTCCGTGAAAATGACAGCATCGGTGGTAGCCTGGTGTGAGGAGAGAAAAATCAGTACTTGCAAGATACCAAAGAGCTCGGCAGCAAATATTGGGTGACCCGAGATGAGACGAAAAGGGAGCTTTAACTTAAACTGAGGAACAACCACACCCACCCCAACACAGGTTGCATTTTATCTCATCACTGAGCTATCAGTGTAGATAGAAAGGTAATTGGGCAGGAAGTAGAACAGGGATCCGACGATATTGCTGGGACACTACCCTCTGCTGTATCTATGGTAGTAGTAGGGAAAAAGGTTTGGATAGTGGAATAGAAAATAATCAAGGAGGGAGAACAGAGGAAATATCATGAGGAGAAGAGGGAGGAAGAGAGAAGCTATGAACGTGGAACAGACGACATGCCTTGTACAGAAGAGGCGATCGGTGATGCCGACCCAAGATGAGGATTGAGGTGAGAAAACGATCACGTCATAGAAGAGCATGGAAAGGATGATCTTCAGGTCGAAAAAAAAAGCTCTGAAAGAAAGCGGCCGCAGCGTTTTTCACGGTAGAGAGCAAAGGGTAATAGTCCAGCTTCACAGTAGAGAGAGGTCCATGGAGTAGAGCGCTACGTGTCTATAAGAAGTCGAGCAGCAGTTGAGTGAATCACGTCAAGTCGAGCAACGAGTGAGGGAGAGGCATAAGAGTAAAGGAGTAGCTCATAGTCAGTAAGACCTATGATACAAGCCAGATAGAAGAGCAGAAATTCAGGTCGTGATCCCCTTCAGCACGACCCGGCACGAACTCTCATTATGTTCAGACGCTCCTGACAACAGAGTCGATGAAAGTCCATGTATGGATGCCAAGGCCGACGAAGAGAATCAAATATTATTCCCAGCAGTTTATGATGCTGGAAAAATGGGACGTGAACACCAGAAATAGAGAGTGGTGGGCAAGTAGGAACCGAGCGCTTGAGGGTAAAAAATAAAGTACCAGACTTTTGGGGGTTGATCAGTAGACCTTTAGGTGTGGTTAAAGGTGAAGTTAATTTATGAAGGGTCATTTACAATTTTTTTGGTCACTCAAAAAGGTAATAGTGAATGAGCTTTTCTGTGAGCAATAATAATTCAAGTAAACCTGTGCTTTCACTTTCAAGGCACAATCTGACTCCAAATTATGCTATTTTTTTCTATAAATGAGGTTCAGTATTATGGGCAAGCACCAAAAAACAGACACAAGGACAATAACAGGCTTGGTAATTGATTTCTTTGTTATTGATCCCAACTTAACTGAATTGAGATGTCCAAAGATAATATAGAAGGGGAAAGAAGATTTGTATAGGAAAGACGGCAGAAAATCTTGGTGGCGTCAATAGATCCCAGAGGGAGTTATCTTGAGGGGAACTTTTGTTCAAGTTCAGTCAGGCCAGAGTTCAGTTTTAGTCTTGCCTAAAGACGGGTGTCCTCATGGCCTCAGTAGCAGGGGGTGAAAGGCTGCACACAGAACATAGTTGGCTAACAATGTGTGACATGTAAGGTAATCACATACCATTCTGCCTGCCTCATACAGGCAGACAGATTGAGTGCATTTAATAAACAATTTGTTATATCACAAGAGAAATAGCATACCAATAAGGTGTAGCTACCAAGAACAAAAAAATTGAAGTCCTAAGCTCCATAATGCATGAATTTTACTGGCTTTGATATTATGTTTATGTCCCTGATGTGCATTCTGGATGTATAAATATTAAAAGAGAGCTGTCAATATTCAAAAATGTTATTTACACTTTATAGGCACTATATAGCTATATATATCTATACATAGGCATGGATCAATGTAGGGTGCTACTCAGAATTAAAGATTGCTATCATGTTAGCATAATTGACAATCTTGGTATGGCATTTGGCAGAGGAATCCCCCATAGCTAGCTTTGTGCCTTGCAGTTGCAATCTTGCATCCAGGTATTTACAATAGTGTCTTGCTGCAGAAATCTGCATTTGTATTTATTAGTCTGCTCTACACTGGGGATAGGACATATTAAACACTGTTATTCTCACCTGCCTTCTGTGGAGCAGTATCCACGGTAAGCCTAAGTCGATGAATTGGCCCAGGCTATCTAGCCTAGCTAGTCTATCTATATGTTTGACCAGCAGTCTTAGGTATGGGAACAATTTCCTCTGTGGCCACGGCATCAGTTCCTTAATTTGTTGCTATTTTGAACCTCCTTGCCTGTGTTTGTATGCAAAGATCTGTAACTGCCACGATAACTACGATCTTGTGCGACCCGCCGCAGAGTCTAGAAAAACCCCGCTCAGCTTTTTGCCAGATTCATGTAAAAATATTTCTCTGAATTTTGTAAAAATATTTTACTGAATCATTTATTCCATCTGATTCATGTTTTTTTTTATGGCTTTTAGTGCGTGGGTATACATATTTATTGAGCTGAAATAAATATTTGTTGCGCTGCCATTATGATTGGAAGCTGTTTGTACAAGCTGAACGGAAATGTTGTAGCTACCTACAGATATATGCAACAATGAGATCAAAGATGCGATTGCTTAATCGTAATAGTGCTTGTGATGCACGTATAATGCGTTTAGTGTTATTAGGATAATGTAGGGTCAATTAAGGACCTCTACAGACCTCAGCAGTGAGCCAGAGAGCAAAGCTGTCAATATCGGCTTGGAGCAGTGCCTGGGCAGAAGAAGCAGAGTCAGCGGTGACACACATTGTTATGTCGTCGGCATAAATAGAGGTTGTGACACCTGGAGAAGAGAGAAAGGGAGAAGAAGCTGCAGAGACGGAAACAGGGAAGAAGTGGTTTGTGATGAAGCTAGTGACCCAACGAAGGAGACGGCCAAACACTCCATGAGACGCCAGCAGCTTGAACAAAATTGTCTGGTGGGAAGCTCGATCAAAGGCACCAGAAAGATCAAAAAGACTGGCAAAACAATTAGTATAGTTCGTAGTGCCGGGTGAATGTTGTGTTCTAAGAGGATGAGAGCATCCATGGTGCCATGTTAAAGGCAAAAACCAAATTGATGTGGAAGAAAGGAATTATTTCTCTCCAGATACCACATAAGGCGGGTCGCAACAAGCCTCTCCATGAACTTCCCAACGCAAGAGAGAAGAGATATGGGCCTGTAGGCAGATACTGTGAAGGGTCACTGCCGGGCTTAGGAACCGAGACAATCAAGGAGGATCTCCAGGTTGAAGTAATGTCGGCAGCACGAAAAAAAATGTTTAAAATGTTCACAAGTGCATGGTGATGTCCGTGGGAGGTGAGAAATAAACTGTTTTTGCAGGAGGTCAGAACCAGGAGAAGAGTGGGATGTGAGCTTGGAAAGAACAACGCGTAGCTCAGAGAGAGAGAAACGGTGATTGAGAGTGTCATCTGCATCAGAGGCAAGTTGTTCACTAAGAAATGATGAGCCAGGCTCAACAGGGAGGTGCTCATGAGAGGAAGCATGGGGGGAAGTGTGATGCGAGTATCATAGACTCTTCTGGGCAGAAAAACCTAATTATTGAATAAATTAATGACAATAGAGCTTACACAGTAGGGATTTGAAATAAAACACAATGTTTTTTTTAAATACTCAATTTGTATTGTGAAGCAAGAATGGTGATGGAGATAATTAATTAATCTTGATTCATCACGATCACGTCATGTTCGAGTTGAGTTTTGGATGCTTCTCTCCCTAATTTTATTAGGGTCTTGTTTTGTATCCTTCTTTCCCCAATTTTATTAGGGTCTTGATCAGGATAAGCTTCTTGAGTCCAGCACTTAAAGGGGGCCGGTGGTAGCTGCAAGAAACCACTGTATGAGGAAATGCACTTTTGATACAAGTCCTTCCCGCCACCCGTTACCACTGTGTTTACTGTGGCCACGGGGTTTCCATAGTGGACAAGGCCTCAACAGAAGCTAACCACGTCACTGTGGAACTACCAAAGATCTCCAAGCTTAGCTATTGGCTATGCCTGGAAAACCCCTGTAGAACACTCAGACAGACACTTCATGCAGTATTTATGAAAAATAAAAGAAATAATAAAAAGAATATCGTGGAGCATCTATAGTTAAATAACAAGATGACGTCTGACTGCTAGCTCTCAATTCCACAGCTTTACCAATCTTTCCTCCTCATTTTAGGAAAAGCCTCACAAATTGTGAGGTCAACACTCGAGCACTTGCCGAGCTGGGATAAGAGAATGGATCAAATCAAGAAAATTGAATATTTCAAAACATTTGAATTATCTTTGACCCAAATTCCAATACAGCTATATCCAAGATTATAAAGGTGCTTTCTAAAAAGGAGCAAGTTGTCCCAACTCAATTCTCATCGAAAACATGAAATAAAATTTCCTCGTAGAGCCTTTAAAATTCTGACTCTAGTCTGGAACTTTTTCAAAGTCAGTCACCACTGACTTAAGAACCTTAGCTGCAATTGGAATGTCACTGGTGTTATATATTTACCTTGTTGATTACTATGTGAGTGACGGTTGTTGTTGCATTCTACCTATGAAGATGTAGGTTGCTGTGCATAATTTATACAAGTTATAGGTTCACCAACATCCTACTCTGTTAAAAACTTGCATGGGAATGAATAGCGTCCCTACTCTGCAATGGGGAGGAACACCTTCTTTAAACATTTACTAGTTAGATGGTAGCAATGGTAAAGTTATCATGTTCGTTCACTTGACAGAAAGTTATAAGTAAATTAATTATCCCGAAAGCAGCCACACTTGCTTTCATACCAAAAATAAACAACTCGGTGCAATGGTTCTTCCGTAAATTCGTTACTGCGGTGTGTTTCCAACCTGCTTGCTGGACGATTTCTGATGAATAATTTCCATTTATTTGTCATGTTTGAGATTATCTCATGGCTTTATATTTCGTTGTTCTGGAATCATTAGTAACGTAACAGTTTCCTGTTGTGCCATGTTTATTTGCATATGCCTGTAACTACCACTTCTAGGTAGTGTTTTATTCATTGTAATGCTACTTCATATGCTGATATATTCCATATTTCTAACCTAAATTTGCATGTTATCTCTTATTTACACTACTGATTATATTAACACAAAAGAATGTACCGATTGTTATAAATGTGGGTTGACTGCGTGAATGTAGTGTGATTACTGATCACTACACAAGAGCATTTGCTACTTCAGTGGATGAAAGAGGAGAAGTACCACATGAGAGAGGGAAAGCAGTGGGAGGGGCTCGCCTCGAGACCGATCGAACATTTTCCATATCTGGGCAGATGGGGAGCGGTGGGTGATGCGTGCTAAGAAATCATTCCAGGAGATCGTCTTTTTGGTCAAAAGCGTATCAACTGCTATTGCTGTATAGTTATTAAGAGCAGTTTTGTTTGCTGGGGTTAGGAAACGGCTAAAGATGTGAATGTTTTTGCGGCGATTGCTAACTGCATGCTCGCAAGAAGCATTTCACCAATGATGTCTACATAAATCAGGTCCCATAGGGGAAGCAGAGGATCTGAGTAGAAAATACTTCTTCGCATTATTTAAAATACTAGTTTCAAGAGATGTATAGACTGTCAATGCAGTTTCTGCTCGTTCAATGCTCGACGCGACCAAATCTGCCGCCCATGCGTCCCATCTTGAGGCAGGCACATTGTGGAAGTTCCAACGTGGACGGAAGGATAGGCGTGGATAGGTACGGGTAGTAGAAGAGAGAATCACAGGAAGATGGTTACAGCCAAGGCCAGGAGCATGAGAGATGAAGAAAGAGTGAAAGTGGTGAGTGGCAACAAAAAGGTCAATATTGGATGTAGAGCCAGAGGCAGGGTCTACCCAGGTAGGAAAATTTGGAGGGTTCAGTGAGAGGAAAAGGTCACTGCCAGAGTCAAAAAGGCAACGTCAGTTGGGTTTCTAGAGTTCTTCAAAGGTTCCCAATGTTGGTAGTGAGCATTAAAATCACAACAGACATTCCCTTGTGATCCCATCTGGGAAAAATAGTGAGAGAACTCGGACCAGGATCAATTTTTACATGGATTGTAAACAAGGATTATGCGTGACCAAGCTGAATCTGTATCTATATCTACTGCCAGAGACTCAAGGTAAATATGGTAACCAATAAGACGAATATTCCGTGAACGACAAAGGTGAATTTCGGAGAGACAAACAGCACTTTGGAAGATTGTTGTTTGGAAGAATTCCATTGAAGAAGAGTGTTTGAGGATGGAAAGTGGGGAGAGTAGGAGCTATGAAGAGAACAATAGTCAAAAAAAGATCACGGGAGAGTAGAGAAGATGGCAGCTACAGGAGAATCGGTAGGGAGGCTGGATCACTACCACAATGCTTCCTATGAGACCCGATGATGGGACCTGATTTATGTAGCATATCGCTACCACAATGCTTCCTATGAGACCCGATGATGGGACCTGATTAATGTAGCATATCACTACCACAATACTTCCTATGAGACCCGATGATGGGACCTGATTTATGTAGCATATCGCTACCACAATGCTTCCTATGAGACTCGATGATGGGACCTGATTTATGCAGCATATCACTACCACATTGCTTCCTATGAGACCCGATGATGGGACCTGATTAATGTAGCATGTCACTACCACAATGCTTCCTATGAGACCCGATGATGGGACCTGATTAATGTAG
>SDVV010038631.1:0-10713 GCA_016164225.1 Gammarus roeselii
TATATATATTTATTTCACATAGATACATGGGTGCATAAGAGCATTTAAGTATAAGGAATATTTACTTACTAAGAATATTTACAGGATATTACCTGATGATGTGAACGTACTTTCATCATTTTACTCATAAGGTATTACTTGTGTCTCAAGCACCGTTGTTTTTCATACTGTAACTAATGTGGTGGCAATCGGTCAACCTGTACACGTTAGTGTCATTCAACAGCTAGCCTAACAGCGAGATTGCATCTGTACGGGGCCGCTTAGTAAATTATTTACGTCTCTTATTTTAGGGTCAGATGCAGTAGGTTTCACATATTTTCAATCCGTATTTCTGTGGACAATCGAACAAGTTTAGGCTTATATTTATATATTTATTACATAGTAGCATGGTTACATAGGAACGTTTTCATCATGTTAGGATCATTTTCATCTTATTAAGAGCGGGTTACAGTGCTATACGTTCACGCATTTTCGATCCGTACGATTGTGGATAGTGATACATGGACAAGTATTGGTTCATATATTTATTACATGGTTACATGGGAATATTTACATACTATGAACATTTATAGGTCAAAACCTGTTGATGTGGACGTACTTTCATCATTCACCCGTGTACACATGCCAAAGACACTCTCCCCCCGCTCACGTCTCTTCCATGTTAAATCAATGTTTACATTAGTATTATCAGTCAAGACCCATCGTTTCCTCTTTTTAGTGTCTGTAGATTCAACTGCGATGGATTATTTGGGAATGTCTGGAAGGTCATAGGCAATAGTTGTGCAAGCGTCGATATAGTCACGTTTGTTTTCAATTTGACAGAAGCAATTTTTAATAGTGCGTAGTGTTTGAAGGAGTCATGCTTGTGCGTGAATGTTGTGCATGGTCTCAAATTGTGTGTGTGTGTTTCCTGGT
Source organism: Gammarus roeselii (assembly GCA_016164225.1). NCBI lineage: Eukaryota > Metazoa > Arthropoda > Malacostraca > Amphipoda > Gammaridae > Gammarus > Gammarus roeselii. The sequence continues at coordinate 916 of SDVV010038631.1, forward strand.
TATGGATGTCTCTGTATTGATCACGTTTGATCACGTTTGATTTTGATTTGTGTCTGGTAATTGATACTCCTGCAGCTGGTTTGTGGCCTCGGACTCGAGCAACAAACTGTAACACGTTGGTTGCAAGCAATTGATCTCACTCTGGTAATCGTCGGCTGTTTGTTTCGCTTTTCAGTAGTCCCAGCTGTCATTTATTTGAATTATCGTAAAAGGGATGATTTTATTCGGGGTAGGTGGAGGGAGTCCATGTATTCAGCCGGGGGAGATTGCCGCATTTTCCGCCTCAATGTAGGTCACACCTTTGAACAGTACCAGCAACGAGTCTCTGTCCGAGTAGATGAGCGAAACGTTGTCATCATATTACGGTTTCAGAGTGTTATAAAAGAAGCTGTAGTCGCTGCTTAGTTTCTGTTTGGAGCTGATGAGATATATATATATATATATATGATACCTTAGGTAACCGTGTGCAATTTCAATTGCTCAATATCTATCGCTTTTACCAATGCAAGGCAGGAGGCGTTGTATTGCATTTTTGCATTTCAATGCAAGTCATGTTGCATATCTGCAATTTTTTCATCGTACAAGGGGTGATTTTTGGGGGTAGTCTGAGAAGCCCATGTATTCAGCCAGAGGCGCCTGCCGCATTTCCTCTTCAATATCGGCCATACATTTGACCTGGAATAATATCTATCGCGTTCCAATGCTACCCGTTCTGTATTGCAATTCATTGAAATTCATGTTGCATTTGTGCATTTCTGTGCTAGTCATTAGAGTTGAATTTAGGATATTGCAATCACCATTCTGTATTGCAATTCATTGCAAGTTATGTTGCATGTTTGCATTTCAATGCTAGCAATTTGAGTTGAATTTGGGATAATGCAAACAACGATTCATAAGATACATTTTTTAATTGATGATAGATTTATAACACGTTTTTATTAGGGAATTAAATGGGTTTATCATTTATACGAGAACATAACTATTCACCACGGAAATCGACACTTTGTGACCATACACAAAATACATACTTATTGGCTTCGACTTCCCTCTCTAGTCTTATCTTGATCGGCGATATCAGACCCACTCAAAGGGTTCTTTATCTGTGATAAGCATTATTTCTCGCCTGAAGCTGTCGGCTCATCATATCTGTGTAGGATTTATCTGTTGTTTTTTCTCTGATCTATTGGGTTCTAGACTATTGCCCTTGGTACACATTTTAGATAAACTGATACCATAGGGAAAAATGTATGCAACACTTCCAATCCTAACCTTGTAACCAAAACTTTGTTTGTAGTCTTTAGAAAGCTTTTTCTCGACGCTAGTTTTAATTATAGTTGGATGTTTATGACATAGATTATTAAGTTTTTTTATTGTCGCCAACATTACTACTATTCACTATATTCCCTAACAGTTCCGAAGTATAAATAATTATCCTAGCACTCTAACGTTTGAGACATGATTCCCTCTTCATGTTCCATTACCAACAATTTTGAAACAGTCATGCATACATTTTATTTTATTGTACAATTTTGCACTTCTTATACTTGATACCATTTCATTACCCCATTTGATAATTCGTTTTACTTCAACTTTAGCAGGTTTTCCTTCACATGACATCTCCTCGGTATCACTATCACACGTTTCAATATCACTGTCACTGGTATCCATCCCACTTTAAGTATGCCACGTGTTTCTAATATTTTAATTATATTCCATTTCGTCTAAGGTTTGGATGTACTCTCCTCATTTTACCGAGTCTTTATACGTTCTACATTTGGATGTTAGTGGCATCGCTCTTTCTTTACTGCTCGCACCCTGTTGAGCACTGTCTATATCATTATTTTGAAAAGCCAGGTCCGGTTTATTATGTTCTATCAATACACCCGTTGCATCCATGGAGCTTGTATTTCCTCGTTCTTTTTTAAGAATATCATATTCAATATAATGGTGTTCTTTGAGATGACGCTAAAACCCGAACGTCAATCTTGATTTGCATAGTTTTATCTCCGCACTGCAAATAACACATACCCCTGGGTTTTCCTTTCTGTTTAAATATTTCCATATCAAACTTGGCGACATCCTTTGACACCAAAAGCACTCCGTTAACTGAATGAGTACAAATCTGAGTCCAATTTTATATATACTTTTACATGCATATACAAGGGCGTTAGCATCACAGTGTCGGCACATGTCTCGACACATTGCATATACAGGGTCATGAGCGTCAAGGTATCGACAAATGTGTCGGACACAATGCATATATACAGGGTCGTTAGCCTCACTGTGCCGGCGCATATGTCGACACAATGCATATATACAGGGTCGTTAGCGTCACAGTGTCGGCACATGCCGACACAATGCATATATGCTGGGTCGTTACCCTCACTGTGTCGGCACATGTGTCGACACAATGCATATATAGAGGGTCGTTAGCCTCACTGTGTTGGCACATGCATCGACCCCATTTAGGCATTTACAAATTTTATGCAAAAGGGTTACCATACAATGTTAGATGCAATAATACCTAGGCAACCTAACCAAACCTTACCAACTTAACCAAGAATTGTCATCTTACGAGATTTTCTGCGTATGTATGATACCTATTCATTGAGTGAATCAGCTTCACGGTATGTTATGTTTAAATAACTATTCATCCTAACCTAACCTATTGTACCCAAGTTATTAGGTATTTACGATCGACTTTTCCTGCATGCATATTATTTTTAGTTTTTGGGATTAATGCATAACAAATATCTCCACTTGACGCTACATTTTGATCTGTCCTCTGCAGTTTGACACACGCTTCAAATTTTGATCTAGGAAATTTAATCTGTTTACATAGGTAATTACATCGTTGTTTGTATGTTATATATTTTTTCATATGATCCTCGATTTTGATTTGACACAATTCTGTTGCACTTTCCCATGTTATTCACACCCATCAAAAACCTAACCTAACCTTATGTATGGTATTCAGTCATTGATATATACATATGAACCCCTCCACACTGTTCTTAATAAAACTTTCACCTTATTTTTTCTACTTCGTGGTCACTCTCGACCCATATTAGTTAGCAGAGACGCCAGATGTTTGATCTTAGATGGTTTGGATGTTACAAGTATTTCATATTTGTAACCGGTTTCACACAAACGAACACTTCGTCTCATACTAGGTCTACAACATTTACTTCAATATCTCCTGACACTACATCCTTTGACGACTTGTACGGCTGATTTGCCTTTTCTTTCTTATAATTTTCATTTTCATGATGGTGACTTAGTTCCAGATGTCTCCAAACATTACTCGTGGATTATGTTTATTCAATTTTTTTTTTTTTGCTCAAATAACAAACCCCCGCTACCCCATTACATTGTAACAAACGACGACTCAAGCTATACCCCATCCTTCCACAACAGAATCACAATCTTGTCTGAGCAAAATCTGATCGGACTTATATTTTTATCCTACCGATCTGTAACACATCTAGAACATTCACCCTCCAAAATAGGTTTATGGCAATGCGTGAAACATATTCTTCTACTGATATCGACGATTTGATGTTACACGATGTATGAAATTCATTGCCTAACCTCTGAGATTTTGGATAATATAAACATTTGATTGAGAATCGAAAAAGTTCATTACTGTATTAGTATTATTTACAGATATTGTTGGATTCATCAATACATTCTAACTCATTCTTTTGATTTGTAACAGCATGGTTCGTACATCCAACCATACTCATCATCACGATGTTTCAGTTTCCTCTCAAAATCCTTCATATACTCCAACAAATCTTCAATGCGAATACCGAAGGCTGTTCCGTTCCCCTGAGTCCACAAATGTAATGCTTCTTCTTCTTGAACCTTAATTATTCGAAACTTCTCCAATTCAAAGTCATTCTGATCTTCATCATTGAGGAATTGCTGCATCCGTTCCAGATTTTCTTCGGTTTTTAGGTAAAATCCGTTTCCCACTACCTCAGCTTTGTTACAGTCATGATGATTTTTTACTTGGATCATATCAATTTTGAGATTTGCTTCCTTATTTCCCCAGAACTTTATTACATACGGCTGTAACTCGTCGACATAAGTTACCCAAAGCCGACTTCATTTTTCCTTCATCCATATACGAATGTTATCTCCCACTATTATGATTCTTGTTTCACCCAATCTGAGATAACTGATATTTTCAACACGTGTCAATATTTGTTCGATCCGACACGTATCATCTTCGGAGATTTCTTCCAAAACACAAACTAATTTTTGCCACGTGAACTTTCATTGTTGTCTATTTGAGGGTGAGCTGTCTTGCTCCAGTTACACTCAGCGTAACACTTGACTTCAATCTCGACATGCAGCTAGCTATTATAATGCGTTTGAAGGTTTTTTTTTGCAAAACATCGCTCGCTTTGGATGCGGTCGCAGCTGCTTCGCCAGCAGCATTATCGCTTCCGTCAGTTGCGGCCGCACGGGGAGATGCGGTACCGGGAGCAGTATCGCTATGAGCTAAACTTATCGTGGTATCGCCGGTCTCAGAACGCGAACGCTTCATGGGTCGAGTAGAGAAAGCGAGTGGCTAAGATACCGCGCTTGGAGCTGCTCCAAGCTGCACACCTGGGTTAGGTTCTTGCACGAGCGGCCGCAACTGACTGAAGCGATAATGCTACGACCGCGTCCAAGGCGAGCGTTGATAGGCCTAATGTTTTGCAAAAAAGCCTGCAATTGCACTACAATAGCTAGCTGCATGTCGAGGCTGGAGAGAGTGTTACTTTGAGTGTAACTGGAGCAGGACAGCTCATCCTCAAATAGACAACAATGAATGTTCACGTGGCAAAAATTTGTTAAGGTGTTTTGGAAGAAGGAATCTCCGAAGATGATGCGAGTCGGATCGAACAAATATAGACTGGTGTTGAAAATATCAGTTATCTCAGCCTGAGAAAACATGAATCAGAAGAGTGGGAGATAACATTCATATATGGATGAAGGAAAAAGAAAGTCGGCTATATGTAACTGATCTCGACGGGCTACAGTCGTATGTAACAAAGTTCAAGAGAAATAAGAAATCAAATCTCAAAATTGATATGCTCCAAGTGAAAATCATCATGACGGTAATAAAGCTGAAGTAGTGGGAAATGGATTTTACCTAAGAATCAAAAAAATCTGGAGCATATGCAACAATTCCTCAATGATAAGATCAGAATAACTTTGAATTGGAGAAGTTACGACTAATTAAGGTTCAAGAAGAAGAAGCATTACATTTGTGGACTCAAGGGAACGGAACAGCTTTCGGTATTCGCATCAAAGATATGTTGGAGTATCTGAAGGTTTTTGAGAGGAAACTGAACCATCGTGATGATGGGTATTGTTGGATTTACGAACCATGCCGTTACAAATCAAAAGAATGAGTTAGAAAGCATCGATGAATCCAGCAAGATCTGCAATTAATACTAATACATTGTTAAACCCCGTCAATCCTTCATCAAATATTTATATTATCCTAAAACTCATAGGTTAATCGATGAATTGCATACATCGTGTAAGTAGGAGGCAGCGTCGAATTCTCAAAATCAGTAGAAGAATATGTTTCACGAATTGCCATAAACCTATCGTGCGGGGTAATTGTTCTAATGTGTTATGGATTGGTTAGATAAAAATCGGAGTCCGATCAGATCTTGCTCAGTCAACATTGTGATTCTGTTGTGGAATGATGGGGTATAGTTTGAGTCGTCGTTCGTTCGAAAGTAATGGGGTAACGGGGGCTTCTAATCTAAGCAAAAAAAGAAATTAAATTGGATAAACACAAATCAACGAGTAATGAGCGGCGACATCTCAAACGAAGTCACCATCAAGAATATGAAATTTATAGGAGAGAAAAGGTAAATCTGACGTGCAAGTCGTCAAAGGATGTAGTGTCAGGAGATATTGAAGTAAATGTTATAGACCTAGTATGAGACAGAGTGTTCGTTTGTGTGAAACTGGATACAAATATGAAATACTTGCACCATCCAAACCACGTAAGATTGAAAATCTGGCGTCTCTGCTAACTAAAATGGGTCGAGAGTGACCACGAAGTAGAAAGAATAAGGTGAAAGTGGTATGAAGAACAGTGTGGAGGGGCTTATATGTATATATCAATGACTGAATACCATACATAAGGTTAGGTTGGGTTAGGGTTTTGATGGGTGTGAATAACATGTAAAAGTGATTTAGAATTGTGTCAAATCAAAATCGAGAATCATATGAAAAAATATATAAATTTCAAACAACGATGTAATATCCTATATAAACAGATAAAATTTCCAAGATCAAAATTGGAAGTGTGTGTCAAAACTGCAAAGGATAGATCAAAATGTAGCGTCAAGTGAAGATGTTTGTTATGCATTAATCCTAAAACACTGAAAATCATATGCAAGCATGAAAAGTCGAACGTAACTACCTAATTTCTTGGATACAATAAGTTAGGTTAGGTTAGGATGAATATTTATTTAACATAAAACACCGTGAAGCTTATCCACTCGATGAATAAGTATCATACGTAAGCAGAAAAACTCGTAAGATGACACAATTCTTGGGTAAGTTGGTTAGCTTAGGTTGCCTAGGTATTAATGCATCTGACAGTGTATGGTAACCCTTCTACATAAAATGTGTGTAAATGCTTTCATGGAGTTGATACATGTGACGACACAGTGAGGCAAACGATCCTGTATATATGCATTGTGTCAACACATAAGCCGACACAGTGAGGCTAAAGACCCTGTATATATGCATTGTGTCGACACATGTGCAGACACATTGAGGCTAACGACCCTGTATACATGCATTGTGTCAAAACATGTGTCAATACTTTGACGCTAACGACCCTGTATATATGCAATGTGTCGACATATTTACCGACACTGTGACGCTAACGCGCTTGTATATGCATGTAAAGGTATATATAAAATCAGACTCAGATTTGTACTCATTCAGTTAACGGAGTGCTTTCGGTGTTAAAGAATGTCGCCAAATTTGGTATGAAAATATTTTAACTGAAAGGAAAACACAGGGGTATGTGTTATTTGCAGTGAGGAGATAAAACTATGCAAATCATGATCGATGTTCGGGTTTTTACGTCATCTCATAGGACACCATTATATTGTACATGATAATCTTGAAAATGAGCGAGGAATAACAAGCTCTGAGGATGTAACGGGTGTAATGATAGAAAATAATAAGCCGGACCTGCCTTTCCAAAATAATGATATAGACAGTGCTCAACAGGGTGCGAGCAGTAAAGAAAGAGCGATGCCACTAACATCCAAGCGTAGAACGTATAAAAATTTGGTGAAATGGGGGGAGTACAACCAAACCTTAGACGAAATGGAATATCATGAAAATATGGTATTCCATTCCGTGGAATGGATACCAGTGACAGTGGTATTAAAACGTGTGATAGTGATACCGAGGAGATGTCATGTGAAAGAAAACCTGCTAAAGTTGAAGGAAACCAAAATATCAAATGGGGTAATGAAAGGGTATCATGTATAAGAAGCGTAAAATTGTACAATAAAATACAATGTATACCTAACTTTGTTTCAAAATTGTTGGTAATGAAACATGAAGAGAGAGAATCATGTCTCAAACGTTTGAGTGCTAGGTGAATTATGTATATTTCGGAACTGTGCGGGAATATAGTGAATGGTAATGTTGGCGACAGTAAGAAAAATCCTGAAAATATTCGATGTCATAAACATGCAACTATAATTGAAAAACTAGCGTCGAGAAAAGCTCGCTGAAGACTACAAACAAAGTTTTGGTTACAAGGTTAGGATTGGAAGTGTTGCATACATTTCTCCCAAAGGTGTACGTTTATCTAAATTGTGTACTAAGGGCAATAGTCTGGAACCAGATAGATCAAAGAAAAAAAAACATGATAAATCTTACACCGATAGGATGAGCCGACAGCTATAGGTGAGAAATATTGCTCATCATAGATAAAGAACCCTTCGAGTGGACCTGATATCGCCGATCAATATAAGAACAGAGAGGGAAGTTGAAGTCAATACGTATGAATGTTGTGTATGGTCTCAAAGTGTCTATTTTCGGAGTGAATAGTTTTAGTCCCATGTAATTGATGAACAGGTGTAATTCTCTAATAAGAACGTGTTATAAATCTATTATCAATGAAAAATATATCATGAAAAACGTTGTCCGCATTATCCTAAACTCAACTCGAATGGCTAGCGTTGAATTGCATGTATGCAACATGACTTGCAATAAATTGCATTGCAGAATGGGTAGCATTGGAACGCAATAGATATTATTCCAGTTCAAAGGTATGGCCGATATTGAGGTGGAAATGCATCAGGCTCCCCTTGCTGAATACATGGTCTTCTCCAACTACCCCCAAAATCACCCTTGTACGTAGAAGAAATTGCAGATATGCAACATGACTTGCATTGAAATGCAATACAACGCCTCCTGCCTTGCATTGAAAGATGCGATAGATATTAAGCAATTAAAATTGCACACAGTTACCAAAAGGATCATATATATTTATATCATCAGCTCCAAACAGAAGCTAAAACCAAGACTACAGCTTCTTTTACAACACTCCGAAACCCCAATACGATGACAACGTTTCGCTCATCTACTCGGACAGAAACTCGTTGCTGATCTTTTTTCAAGGGTATGAACTACATTGAGGCGGAAATGCGGCAATCTCCCCTTGGCTGTATACATGGACTTCATCTACTTACCCCAAAAAAAAGCATCCCCTTTACGATGAATCACATAAATGACAGCTGGGACTACTGAGGAGCAAAACAGCCGCCGATTACCAGAGTGAGATTATTTGCTTGCAACCAACGTGTTACAGTATGTTGCTCGTGCCCGAGGCCACAAGCCAACTGCTAAGGGTATCAATTACCAGACACGAGCCAAAATCAAACGTTAATAATACAGAAACATCCATAACCAGAAAACATACACACACTTTGAGACCATACACAACATTCACGCACAAGAATGACACCTTCAAACAGTACAAACTATTAAAAATTGCCTCATAAAATTTGAAGACTAATGATACTATATCGACGCATGCACAACTCTTGCCTATGACTATCCAGACATTCCCAAAAAATTGATTGCAGTTGAACCTACCGACACTTAAAAGAGGAAGCGATGTGTCTTGGCTCATAATACTAATGTAAACGTGGATTTAACATGGAAGAGACATAGCCGGGTGAAACCGTCTCTGGCATTTGTTCTTGAGTGAATGGTGAAATTACGTCCACATAAACAGGTCATAAGTTGTAAAAGTTCATAATATGTAAATATTCCTATGTAATCATGTAATAAATATATAATTAAATACTTATCCATGTATCGCTATCCATAATCGTACGGATTGAAAATGCGTGAACGTATAGCACTGTAACCCGCTCCTAATACGATGAAAATGATCCTAACATGATTAAAATGTTCCTATGTAAACATGCTACGATGTAATAAATATATAAATATAAGTTCAAACTTGTTTGATTGTCCACAGAAATACGGATTGAAAATATGTGAAACGTACTGCATCTGACCCTAAAATAAGAGACGTAAATAATTTACTAAGCTGCCCCGTACAGATGCAATCTCGCTGTTAGGCTAGCCGTTGAATGACACTGACGTATACAGGTTGACCGCTTGCAACCACATTAGTAACATTTTGGAGAACAACTGTGCTTGAGACACAAATAATACCTCAAAATTACACTTTTGCGTGAAATTATGAAAGTACGGGCACATCATCAGGTTATATCC
>SDVV010038632.1:0-10713 GCA_016164225.1 Gammarus roeselii
GGGGAGGGCAGCAAGTTGATCTATCCTATTTGGGGAGGGCAGCAAGTTGATCTATCCTATTCGGGGAGGGCAGCAAGTTGATCTATCCTATTTGGGGAGGGCAGCAAGTTGATCTATCCTATTTGGGGAGGGCAGCAAGGTAATCTGCTATGTGCGAGCAGGGCACCATTTTTTTAATCTGTCATCTTCGAGTTGGGCATCTATTTAATTCATCGCCACCGAGTTGGGCAGCAAGTTTACCTATAATGTTCGGGTAGAGCAGTGAGGTAATTCATCCTCTTCTAGTATAGCAGAAAGTTAATCAATCATCTATGAGTCCGGTTAATCTATCATCTTCGGGAACGGCACAAGTAAAACTATCATCTTAAGGTAGGGAGGGCATTGGTCGATCATGTTCGAGTAGGCACGGAGTAGATCCATCATTTTCGTGGAGGCAGCGAGTTGATGTATCATCGTCGGGTACGGTAGAGAGTTGATCTATCATCTTCGTGTGGAGCAACTAATCGAGAGACAAGCATAACGCTGGCTTTGTGGGACATGTCGTAAGGACGGCTACTGCAGGACAGGGTGCTGGTGGAAGGGAGTCCTCGTGACATACGTCTACTAAATACTCGTAGATCACTATATATCACTCATAGATTGTCATCAAAATATTTTGTAAGTACTATGAAGGGTCCAACATTATACTGTTTGTGTATAATCCGACATAGAATGTCGTGACTGTTTCTATGTGAATCTGATCACTTTTTCCCTGATTACATCGTAGCTTCGTTTCCCTGATTACATTGGTTTAAATTGTCGTTCCTCGTTGCGTTCAGGCAAATGAGACGCTAATGATCTATAAATGAGACGCTAATGCTCGTTCAATGAGATGCTAATGCTCTTTAAATGAGACGCTAATGCTCTTTGAATGAGACGCTAATGCTCTTTAAATGAGACGCTAATGCTCTTTAAATGAGACGCAGCTGTTGCCTGATGCTTTTTTTATAGGAAAACTTCTTTCAATCATGGTCGACAGCAGTTCTCTTTTCCGCAATATGGTATTGTTCAGGACGTTTGATTGAGCCCCTCATGTACTGCTTACAACCCAATCCAGCATACCAATTAAAATTCTACCCACCCTTCCCAAGATGCATTGTAAAATATTTCTTCATTCGCAATATCAGCTTATACCAAGGCTCAAATGTAGGAATTCGAAATACATTTATCAGTTTTTGCTCCTCAGAGACGCTTCTGATAGGAAAGATAGAAAACATCAATCTACGGACTTCAGTCGACGAATTTAACTAACTAAATTGCATCCAATAGCAATCTCTAAGCAATTTACCGGAAACGTTTTTAATTTATATTAAGAATAGTTCCCAGGAAAACCCACAATTAGAAAAATGAATTTTTCCTCGCTATATACATACTAAGTCAGGTCTTGGTTGAATATGAAAATTAGTCGACATGTTATTTGTTGAAACCATCATACCGAATATCGCGACTACAAGTTATTTATGAAACCTAGAACCACCAATATAGAGCGTTTCCGTTAAAGGTATTCGTGCGTTTGAGATATATAAACAATGTCCAGTTGTGCTAATGGTAGGCACTTATGCTGAAGCTTTTTCTGTACAGACATGTGCGCGCTGGATTGCGAGAAGCAAGGGCGTCGCCGCACGATCATGGGTGTGCCGGTTCAATGTAGTTGCGAAAAGCAAAGACGTTGCTGCAAGATCAAGCGTGCGTTGGTTCAATGAAGTTGCAAGAAGCAAGAACGTCACTAGATGACAGCCGTGAAAATCGATCTCAGTCTAAAATGGAACAAAAATGTAAGCGGTACGATTGCGCAGAAATATTTTGCCCGGTTTTACAATCAAAAGACAACAAAGAAATGCATCAATAATCTGGTGTCCCTAATTTTATTGTTCTATTGATATTTTTTTTGTTAGCGTATGTAAAAATGCCAATTTCTTCACAAATTTTGTGCACACCTAATTATATGTCGAGATGGTTTGATTGCGGTGGTCTAGTCTTCTGGCCACAACGATTTCAGGTCATGACATCAGTAAACTTGTTCCTTTTCGGGCAAACGGAAAATCATTAAATAAATATTATTGAATACGGGGCACCACTCGCAGTATGAGCTCCTTGCCAGTGTGACCGAATTGTTTGGGCAGAATTGTGGAACGGCATTGTTTAACAGCCACTGAAGGTAGTAAGAATAATTTCACACAAGTACTGCAAACGGCATTGTTCAACAGGCCATGAAGGTAGTAAGAATTAATTCACCCAGTGACTGCAAACGGCATTGTTCAACGGGCCATGAAGGTAGTATGAATTAATTCACACAGTTACTGCAAACGGCATTGTTCAAAGGGCCATGAAGGTAGTATGAATTAATTCACACAGTTACTGCAAACGGCATTGTTCAACGGGTCATGAAGGTAGTATGAATTAATTCCCACAGTTACTGCAAACGGCATTGTTCAAAGGGCCATGAAGGTAGTATGAATTAATTCACATAGTTACTGCAAACGGCATTGTTCAACAGGCTATAAAGGTAGTAAGAATTAATTCACACAGGTACTGCCAACGGCATTGTTCAACAGGCCATGAAGGTAGTAAGAATTAATTCACACAGTGACTGCAAACGACATTGTTCAACAGGCACTGAAGGTGGTAAAAATTAATTCACACAGTGACTGCAAAAAGATGATATTCATTATTATTTTTCCCAATATTAAGAGTTATGAGCCTACCAGTTTTTGTTGCAAGTTAATAGCGACTGTCCCCAGTTTCTGTTGCAAGTTAATAGCGACTGTCACCAGTTTCTGTTGCAAGTTAATAGCGACTGTCCCCTGTTTCTGTTGCAAGTTAATAGCGACTGTCACCAGTTTCTGTTGCAAGTTAATAGCGACTGTCCCCAGTTTCTGTTACAAGTTAATAGTGACTGTCACCAGTTTCTGTTGCAAGTTAATAGCGACTGTCCCCAGTTTCTGTTGCAAGTTTATAGTGACTGTCACCAGTTTCTGTTGCAAGTTAATAGCTACTGTCGAAGTTTACGGATTGAAATTTTCAAGACCTATGAATAAATAGAAATGAAGAACAACTTGTTGCAAGTCTTGTTCTACATAACAATAATAGAATAAATAGCAATGATGAACAACATATTGCATGTTTTGTTCTACATAACAATAAAATAATAAATTGCAATGAAGAACAACATATTGCAGGTCTTGTTCTACATAACAATAATAGACCAAATAACAATGAAGAACAACACATTGCAGGTCTTGTTCTACATAACAATAATAGAATAAATAGCAATGAAGAACAACTTATTGCAGGTCTTGTTCTACATAACAATAATAGAATGAATAGCAATGAAGCACAACATATTGCAGGTCTTGTTTTACATAACAATAATATAATAAATAGCACTGAAGAACAAATTATTGCAGCTCTTGTTCTACTTAATAATAATAGAATAAATAGCAATGAAGAACAACATACTGCAGGTCTTGTTTTACATAACAATAATAGAATAAATAGCACTGAAGAACAAATTATTGCAGCTCTTGTTCTACTTAACAATAATAGAATAAATAGCAATGAAGAACAACATACTGCACGTCTTGTTCTGCATAACAATAATAGAATAAATAGCAATGAAGAAAAAACATATTATAGGTATTGTTCTACGCAACAATTATAGAATAAATAGCAATGAAGAACAACTTATTGCAGGTCTTGTTTTACATAACAATATTATAATAAATAGCAATGAAAAATAACTTATTGCAGATCTTGTTCTTCATAACAATAGTAAAAAAAAAAGCAATGAGAAACAACTTATTGCAGGTCTTTTTCTACATAACAATACAAAAAAAAAATAGTATTGAAGAACAAATTATTGCAGGTCTTGTTCTACATACCAATAATATAATCAACAGCAATGAAGAACAACATATTGCAGGTCTTGTTCTACTTAACAATAATAGAATAAATAGCAATGAAGAACCACTTATTGCACCTCTTTTTCTACACAACAATATTAGAATGAATAGAAATGAAGAACAACATATTGCAGGTCTTGTTCTACATAACAAAAAATAGAACAAATAGCAATGAAAACAACGTATTGCAGGTCATGTTCTACATAACAATAATAAAATAAATAGCAATGAAGACCAACTTATTGCAGGTCTTGTCGTACATAACAATAATATAATGAATAGCAATTAAGAACAACTTATTGCAGGTCTTTTTCTACATAACAATAATAGAATAAATTGCAATGATGAACATCTTATCGCAGGTCTTGTTCTACATAACAATAATATAATAAATAACAATGAAGAACAACTTATTGCCGGTCTTGTTCTACATGACAATGATATAATAAATAGCAATGAATAACAACTTATTTAAGGTCTTGTTCTACATAACAATAATAGATTAAATAGCAATGAGGGACAAATTATTGCAGGTCTTGTTCTACGTAACAATAATATCGCAATAATATCGAATAAATAGCAATGAGGGACAACTTATTGCAGGTCTTGTTCTACGTAACAAAAATCTGAGTGCTTGTATTTCCTTTCGTTTATCAATTAAATTGAACGTAATTTTTTGACAATTATATTCCATTGCAATAGGAGAGCTGGAGTATAACCTTTCATGTCCGACGTTTTTGATTGTTATGATCTCATAGTTACATGGAAACTAATGTTATTACGTAAGTATGCCCTGTTATGCTGCTGTTAATATAGCGTCTTCACCTACTTTTATGAACAGAATTCTTCCTTTCATGTGTTACTCAGCATTTGTATTTATCTTGTACACAAACGTGCATTGACTATGGTTAGTGAACCCAACCATAAGAGGTTACTATGCAAAAATTAATGATAAACAATACTGCAATTAGGTCAACACAGTGTATCGTCAGCAGCAGTGAGCAGGGCAAGGCACCTAACTCTGTTCCAGTGCCTCCACACAATGCTGTTCGGCGACCAAACATCATTCTCTTGATTAAAGATGTTATGATACATGCGTCAGATAAGCAAGGGGAGCTCTCAGACAACAAACCTACACATGATGCGGTCGATGGGTAAAAAATCATTCGCCGCAATATGGTTTATAAGAAAATACTACTAAAAAATTTTCAAATGCTAACTTCATAAATCGTGAGTCACTGCGACACAATAAAAGGCTTATGCATAAGTCAGTATTGTGTAGAGTCATCTTGCCTGCAGAACGGCATGCTGTTCCCAACACACTGAGAGGAATTCCCTCCCCACACACTGAGAGGAACTCCCCGCCACGCACTGATATAAATTCCCCCCCCCCCCCCCCCCCACACAAAGATAGGAATCATGTCACCAAACATTGAGAGGAATTCCCTCCCCGCACGCTGAGAGGAATTCCTTCCCATATTCTGAAAGAAATTCCTTCTCGTCACACTGAGAGGCATTCAATCCCAATATGTAGAGAGGAATTCCTTAAAACACTGAGAAAATTTCCTTCACACACACTGAAAGGAGAGCCATGGCTCCACACTGAGAGAAATTCCCTCTACACACTGGGAGAAATTCCCTTCATTCACACTGAGAGGAGTTCCTTCCCTACACATTAACAAACCACCAGCGGAGGTTGATAACAGCAAAACAATTGTAACGTTCAAGTCACGCCCGATAAGTTCTGTATAAATTGTCGATAAATAGCCAAACCGTTTCCTTTCTTGAAGTTTTAAATTACAGAAATGGTACATGGAGCTCTCTAAGACGTTCTACTTCAGAACTAATCCTCTTGCTATCAAAGGCTACCTATTTTGGGCCAATAGGCCTGCTGTTGTTTTCATACAGTTGTAACCACTTGTAGACACCCAGAGGAATTCCTTCATTACATACAGCTGAATTCCTCCCTACACATCTAAAAGAAATTAGGGGAAATTCCGCTCGGTGTGTTAGAGAAATTCCCTCCCACACGCACTGGCAGTAATTCCTTCTCTACGCACTTAGAGGAATTATTTTCATACACATAAACCCTCTAACGTGTGTGCTGTAAGTGTTTAGCACTGTCTTCCCCAGTGAATGTCTACGCTTGCCCTCTTCATCGAATTACAATGAACAGACAAATAAATTTCTCGCTTTCATGATAAATTGAAAAATCTGAACCCGCAATTACCCTCCTTCTTCGATGACAAACTCTGGACTACAGGAGGCTAATAATTGGGGGTTCTATCAGGAGCTTCAGGGTCCTATCTGAACAGCAGAAGTTATATCTAGGAGAGCAGAGTTTCTATTGAAACCTGTACACGCTCTTACCGAGCTGCAGAGGTTCAATTGGGAACTGAACGGATTTTATATATTTCGTAGAGATACTTTTGGAACCGTAGAGGCTATATCAGAAACTGATGCGGTTCTGACGGAAACTGCATAGATTCTATCAAAAATAGCTTGGGTTCTATCTGAACGGCCGTTTTTTTTCGGAGACAAAATGGGTTAATTTTTAACTACATGGGCTCTTCGGGAATTCCAGGAATTCCATATGACTATAAGGGTTTAATCGGTGACAGCATGGATCCAATCGAAACTGCAGGTGCTTAATCAAGATGTGGAGGGGCTCTATCATGAACTGCATGGGCTCTGCTGGAAACTCCACAGATTCTATCTGAACTGAAGGATTTTTATCTGAGCTGCGCATGTCCAATTTAAACATCAGTGGTTAAAAGTTTATTGCAGCTGTTCCATCTGAATTGCATCTGCCCAAATCCCCAAATTCTAACAGTAAATCTTCTCTGGCAGAGCTGGGAGTAATGGGTCACAGTCGCTGATGGGCAATGATGGACGGAAAACGAGGAGGAAAATGAGGAGGAAAACGAGGAGGAAAACGAGGTAGTGAGTGGTATCGCTGACAAACGTCAGGAAGTATAAATTCATTGCCGAGAAAAATAACGACTTCCAAACTGTCGTTTCAACTTCTAACTGTTATTACTAATTTCAGCCAGAATATTATGTCTATCAGCCAGTAGTACGACATACAGCCGGTGTTACGACTATCAGCAGGTAGTACGACTTACAGCCGGTCTTACGACTTTCAACCGGTATTACGACTTTCAGCCGGTAGTACGATGTATAGCCGGCATTACGATTTACAACCGGTAGAACGACTTACAGCATGATAATTAGTTGCTTACGTACACTTTGAATAGAGAAGTTCCATTTCGTCGTATTTTGCTCACAAAGTAACAGGGAGGTTAATCAAGCGTCCAGAAACAATTGATCATCTTTTTACCATCATTGTCAGTATAAAATATTGATTATATGAGAAAAGTTATATAATAAATAAATTAATCAATTGCAAACACTTCTGCATAATGAATATATTTTATGTACACTAGTCCTTCCCCTCGTAAATTCAAACAAGAGAGTCCATCACTGCCCTATTGTGGCCCATCACCGTACTGTTTCCCATCATCGTATTGCCTCCCATTACTAAACGGTTTCCCATCATCGTATTGCGTCCCATCACTGTACTGTTTCCAATCACTGTGGCTCATCACCGTACTGTTCCCAATCATTGTGTTGCGTCCCACTACCGTACTGTTCCCAATCACTGAGGCTCATCACCGTACTGTTCCCAATCATTGTGTTGCGTCCTACTGTCGTACTGTTCCCAATCACTGAGGCTCATCACCGTACTGTTCCCAATCATTGTGTTGCGTCCCACTATCGTACTGTTTCCAATCACTGTGGCTCATCACCGTACTGTTCCCAATCATTGTGTTGCGTCCCACTACCGTACTGTTTCTAATCACTGTGGCTCATCACCGTATTGTGACCAATCAAGTTACCTGGTTCTATCATCGTATTATGGCCCTTCAGCGTCCTGCGGCTCAATCCATATTGTAGCGCATCATCGCAATGTGGCCCATCACCGACCTATGACTCATCACCGTGCTGTGGCTATCACCGTACTCTGGCTCATCACTGGACTGCTTACATCACCGTAGTGTGGCCCATCACCGTACTCTGGCTCATCACTGGACTGTGGCCATCACCGGATTGTGGCCCATCACCGTACTCTGGCTAATCACCGTATTGTGGCCCATTACCGTACAATACAGTTTTGTGACCCATCAACGCACTGTGGCCCATCACCGTACAGTGGCCCATCACCGTACTCTGGGCAATCACCGTATTGTGGCCCATCACCGTATAATACAGTTCTGTGACCCATCAACGTACTGTAGCCCATCACCGTACTGTTGCCCATTACTGTACTTTGGCCAATTGCCATACTGTTGCTCAGCAGTGTACTGTGGCTAATATCTGTACTATGATCTATCACCGTAATGTGACCTATCACCGCACTGAGGCCCATCACCGTACTGTGGCTCACTACCATGTTGTGACCCAAAATCGTACTATGGCCCATTACCTTACTGTGACCGATCCCCGTACTGCAGCTCATCACCGTATTGTGGCCCATCACTGTACTGTAGCCCATCACTCTACTGTGACTCATCACTGACCATTCACTGAGGTATGATCGGTTCGTCGGTGAACAACAAAAACGTCGAGCCACCGAAATACGTAAGTGAAGGAATCCTAATCTTTGCCTTCGTCGAACCAACTAAAGAGAATTAGCTCATTAATTATCAACATCAGATTGTCACGTTCCGTTTCTATGCTTGTAAGCATGCTATTTGAAGTTCATTGAAATATATGAATGCTTACGGATATGTTTTATCAGAATAAAGGTGGTACGTTTTACGCATTTCTTATATTGTATGGAAAGAGAATAAAGTTATAAAAAGAAATCGAATAAAATTAAATAAAGAACCTCAATTACTCGTAGGATATTTTGAGACATTCTTGAAAGCATAACAAAGAACTTGAACTACAGACAGTCGTCATTCCGTTACTTTCCTATACAGCTGATCTCACAGTCCTGGCCACTCTATTCTCCCCCCGTCTTCTCTCCCCGGAGCCCAAACCAAGTCCTATAACTCTCCCTATTCTCCATCATAGAGCAGCTTAGAGCCTGGCCCTTAAATCGTTGCTAGAAAGCTGCCCGACCTTTAGTGTCGTTTGGAAGGCCAAATATCTTGTTGTCTTGACGGCCCATAGTGGAACATGGGTAATATTGTTGAGGCCTGAGGAGTACCAGCTTTATAAATGCTCTGTTGCTTTACTGCAGTAAAGGGTATTCAGAGACACATTATGCCTTCCACAAATTTATTCGTACCAAAATAAGGTGTTGACTTCTACAGCTTGAACTCGACAGGTTCCTGATAAAAGTATTCCTTCCATTTATATAAATAATTGTCCATTCCATCTGTCATAGTACTCTCGGATTTAATATTAATTCAATTTTAAAGTCTCCAAATTTTGACCACCAATTTTGTCATCTCAATTTGCACCCCTTTCTCGTGTGCACCGCTATTCTTCAAGCTGTTGTATCTGCATTATACTCCGATACAAGTGCACCGCTATTCTTCAAGCTGTTGTATCTGCATTTTACTCCGATACAAGTGCACCGCTATTCTTCAAGCTTTTGTATCTGCATTATATTCCGATACAAGTGCACCGCTATTCTTCAACCTGTTGTATCTGCATTATTCTCCGATACAAGTGCACCGCTATTCATCAACTTGTTGTAACTGCATTATACTCCGATACAAGTGCACCGCTATTCTTCAAGCTGTTGTATCTGCAATATTCTCCGATACAAGTGCACCGCTATTTACCAAGCTGTTGTATCTGCATTATTCTCCGATACAAGTGCACCGCTATTCATCAAGCTGTTGTATCTGCATTATTCTCCGATACAAGTGCACCGCTATTCTTCAAGCTGTTGTATCTGAATTATTTTCCGATACAAGTGCGCCGCTATTCTTCAAGCTGTTGTATCTGCATTATACTCCGTTACAAGTGCACCGCTATTCTTCAAGCTGTTGTATCTGCATTATACTCCGTTACAAGTGCACCGCTATTCTTCAAGCTGTTGTATCTGCATTATACTCCGGTACAAGTGCACCGCTATTTTCCAAGCTGTTGTATCTGCATTTTATTCCGATACAAATTTATATGAATTACTTAATTCGGTAGTGAGCCTTGGTTTTGTATCTTTGGATGGACTCAAAGGAACAGTTTCAAGTTCATTCGATTTAATGGTTAGAAAATTATACCTCATCTCATCAGAATGACCCATATGGGAATCCACAGATTTTGTACAAATGACACATTTATGGATCCACACATTTTTTTGGAATGACTCATGTATGGATCCACACATCTCATCAGAATGACTCATGTATGGATCCACTCTTCTCATCAGAACGACTCATGTTTGGATCCACACATCTCATCAGAATGACTCATGTATGGATCCACTCTTCTCATCAGAATGACTCATGTATGGATCCACACATCTCATCAGAATGACTCATGTATGGATCCACACATCTCATCAGAATGACTCATATATGGATCCACTCTTCTCATCAGAATGACTCATGTATGGATCCACACATCTCATCAGAATGACCAATGTATGGATCCACACATCTCATCTGAATGACTCATGTATGGATCCACTCTTCTCATCAGAATGACTCATGTATGGATCCACACATCTTATCAGAATGACTCATGTATATATCCACACATCTCATCAGAATGACTCATGTATGGATCCACACATCTCATCAGAATGACTCAT
>SDVV010038633.1:0-10713 GCA_016164225.1 Gammarus roeselii
TATATGGATGTATATAAATGCAACAGATGTTGCCGGGATGTGCCTCTAATTGAACACGTTACTGGATACAAGCTTTGCCGTGGCCTGCCTCTAAACTTGAGCTGTACAGGCAACAGACATTACTCGATCAATATTTTTCACCCGACTAATGTTTTAAAACTGACCGAGCGGTATCGTTCTCAAATGTGTCCTGAATCATTATCTTTTATTTAACTACATTAAAACCAAAAATAATTTGGTGAGACACTCGCACAGTAAACATTTAATTTGCCAGACAACTCTACTGGACTAGCAGAGCTTTAATATGTTCAAGTGTGTCAAGTCTTCCATTCTTTATGAATCAGTGCAGAGTTTTTATGTGAATTACAAATAGCTAACTCACACAGACGAACAGGACTTGAAACCGCGGGAATTCGTTACCTAAAATTTATACATTTCGTATTATTGTTGGTTGATATCAGTACTCAACTCACGCTTAATGTGGGGGTATTTCCTCACGCTCAGTTTACAGAGCGACGCCTCTCTCCAGCTTTCATGAGCTGTCTCAGTGTGTGTTCCATCACTGTGCAGCATTGCGAGAGGCCAAGGCGCGCAGAACAGGCATGACTCAGTACCCGCCACATGCCGGCTGGAGAATTTCCTGTTTTTTCTTGGTAAAGGTGTTCAAGTTCAACAGGCTGGAGACTGAAAACCGAGAAAAATAGCGGTCTTCAACGTTTATTTTCTAAATACTTCGACACAAATTGTTTTACGGAACGGAAAATTAGCTATTAAATGCACTAAATCGAGGATAATACATGGATTTATTTTGTCAATAAGCGAGTTCGTGTTAATAGTAACACCTTCCTCATTTGGTGAATTATATATAATCTTTCTCAACAGAAAATAAGGCACTTCGAAAATTATGCTCAGGTGAATATAAAATTAGGTTCAACGGAAGTGGTTCATCTTAATACTGATTGATAAGGTTTCATATATCATGTTCGATACTGTATATTCAATAAAACTTCAATCAATTATTGCAATGATTCCACAAAATAGTGACATTTCTAGTTTAGTTTTCAACTCCCCGCATGTATACATGCAACTCTAAAACACACATAATTACGTACAATTTTATCATACGGATATTGTAATCAAAACGCAAATACTAGATTTCTGACGTCAATAGTACCATCGTCTCCATAAATACACAATTTTCGAGATTGGATTCACACATCCTAACAGTGAGATTGTTTGTAATGAACTTTGTGTTTGCATTCCTATCTACAGTCCTACTCCAAGTGTGATGGAATCAAAACGTTACAATACGTGGATAAGTTAGGGTTCAAAGCAGTTGTTATCGAATTGTCATAAGCTCTTCAATTTGATTTAGGTTTAGTCACCCTCGGAACCAAAATTGATAATCTATCGTTAGGAATGCTCTATTGTGAACTTTACATTATTACAGAATGTACCTATTGCGGGTACTGTGATTTAGCATAGATAAATGAGATCGTCTGACGAAATAATGAATAGAATCCCTAACGGGCTACCTGACCACTAAAGGGGCATAACCTGTGATGATATGTTTTCTTCCTTCAAGCACACTCGAACTAATATTACGCTATAGAAAACCAGACAGCAATGTGAATAATTCAATAGCTCTTCAATAAATAGCGACTACGCACAAGTACTACGCTTTGTTGAAAAAATGGACAGTACGAATCATTTTTTCGTTCCTCTGGTGTTCTAGAATTTACAGTTGTGCCTCCACTCGCCTTCCTCTTTATCGAAGAACTTTTAAGGAGATGCCACACTAATAATTCGCATATTATGATTCAATCTACCCAACACCTGCAAGATGCTGTAGAGGATGTACAAAACATGACACAATTGAAAGTATGTCAGGGGGACATAAAATTCGTCCATTTATATAGTTGGTAAATATTTGGAAAGGTCAGTCAACATTTTTTACACATTTAGATGTGAAAACTAGTGCACTGTGTTTACTTTTTCTCTCGGGTTCCACAGTACCATTTATTTGTGTTCAATTTGTGTTCACATATAGACATGTTTATTGAATTGTTCCATACTACCATCGCGTCCCACAATATCAATTGAAAACCTGTCAGATAAATTGATTCACAGATTGAAAATGCTGTCCTACAATAAAAGAGATGTAATTGTTCAAAATCATCTTCCAGAATTGCAAACGTCAGATGTAATAGGTTGTATCACGTGGACTGCACTTTATAATTAACTTTTTCATGAATCAATACTCGACGTCCAAGCCACTGACTTAGGAGATGAACTGATGTGGCTGGCAACACAGTGACAGCGGGGATGCAGACGCCGACACTGCTTCGTGCAGCTGACAACGCAATGGCTAACTTCAGATCAGCCCCTTTCATCTCCGCCAACTGTCAAATCAGCCACAAGTTGTTTCAACTACCTAACTACGGTGCCATTTTTAAACAGCGAACATTCGTAGCGTTCCTCAGTCAGCCAGCCACTGTCATAACCGCCAACTGGCATATCAGCCACGAGTTGTTCCACCAATCGAACTACGGTACCGTTTTTCTGGTTATCACTTTAATGAAACTTTTCCTACCCAATCTAACCTAACTAAGGGGGACGTGTTTTTACCCGCGGGGCAAATGCACGAATTATTCTAGGGTAAGCAATGCCGTTTATTAGCTCCAGTTATAACAGTGTCCGGTTACTGAAGTTCCATTAAAGTGATAATCAGTGAAATGTAACGACTCGTGGCTGAAATGACAGTGGCTGCTCTGAGTGAGGGATGCTATGATTGTGGCGCAAACGCGTTTGGGCTGAAACATTGTTTAGCGTGACAGCACGTGTGCTGAAGGGTCGCTATACCTGGCGCTAAATTCTTTTATAGCTAACGTCAGATCATCCCCTTTCATCTCCGCCAACTGTCATATCAGCCACAAATTGTTCCGACTACCTACCTAGGGTACCATTTTTAACAGCGAACATTCATATCATTCCTCAGTCAGACCAGTCAGTGCCATATCCGCCACTGGCAAATCAGCCAAAAGCTGTTCCGCCAACCGAGCTAAGGTACCGTTGTACTGGTTATCACTGAAATGAAACTTTTCCTACCCAACCTAATCTAACCTAGGGGTATGTGTTTCTAAACCGCGGGGCAACGGTACGTATTTCTAACACGCGGAGCGAACGTACGTCATTTTCTAGGTTACGTAATGCCGTTTTTTTAGCGGTTATGACAGTTTATTGAAGTTTCAATGAAGTGATAACCAGTAAAATGGTACGACTCGTGGCTGATATGCCAGTGGCTGCTCTGAGTGAGGGATGCAAGGATTGTGGCTGTAATGCGCGTGGGCTGAAACATTGTTTTACGCGAAAGCACGTGTGCTGAAAGAGTTTTAGCGGTTATGACACGTGTCCGGCCATGAAAGTAAGCTGAAGTGAAGTGGCGACAGTGCGCTTGTGCAGATATAGTTTTAGCGCAAACGCGGGGCTCCCGATTTAAAATTGTGACTTGGCAGTTACTCGTATAACTAAAGGGCATATATGGAAAGTGGTCTATAATGTAAACAATTCCTATGCATTTAGATTACTTTTCATATGGACCCTTCAACTGGTGCTGCTCGATCCTGTCCCTTGCTGCTGATATTAATTGAGTGTTTGTAGTTTGCTGTTGTGAATAAGACTAAATAACGAGAAATAAATCACAGGAAATCACTTGTTCAGAGCATATTGACTGTAAATTGTTTGCTGATTTTGGGCTAAATAATCTATAATGAACAATGAGCTTAGACGCAGGGGAAAAAATTGATGGAGGTCAAAGAGGTTTGATTGAAAGAATTAACATTTATAGCTGCGCTGCCCGCAATTTTTACATTAATTAAGGAACAAAATGACATCGAATGGTAACTTTTGCTTAACACTGAACTGTCCTAGAATGTCTGTTACATTTAGCGACATTCATTAGATAACAGCTCTCAGAAGTGCCTCGCCTCTAACGTGGCTTGCCTCTTGGCACTTCTGTGTGGTGTTGACGTCGGTGGTCGGCAGCCTCGCTCAAACTTCTCAACGCCACTTGTACAATACTACTATTTCTACTAATATTTTAAATATTACTAGTCGTTATTGACGTATTTCGTGGTACAATGGTGCTTACAGAGAAACAGGTTCACAAACCATTCCACTCATTACACTCAAATTACGCACCATGAAGACGTGTTGACAAAGAAGTAATGAAATGGGCAACACAAACGTATTAGTTAAGCTAGCGACAATAAATCTTGTTTAGATAACTTTTCGGTCCATTGCCTACTTGAGTATGTATAAATGAAACGCAATGTTGAACATGTAGAATATAGTCACCTGTCGGCCAACACTTTCAGTGACGTATCTTTAGCCTGACGTCCTCATAATACAATGGGCCCACAACATGGAAAGGCTGTTAGTAGTTAAACAGTATCTCTAATATTATCATTATCTTCCGGCGTCACAAGTATTTTGTCCCACCTTTCATTAATAGAAAAGATCTCGCACCACCAACGTTTACATCTGGTCCCCACAAAAGGATTACTGGAGTTTATAATTCACTTCTGAATGTTTGTACAGTAAGAAAGTTAACATCTTCTACTGCAAAAAGAAAGCTAGCACTAATTCATCTAGAAACACCAATCAGCCTCCTGAAAATGGCACTGTATGCCACTCTTGCCACTCTCGGTATTCCGATGGTGACTCGTAAAATTACACCAAGGCGCGTAACGGGTGATTGGGCAGCAGAATGGTTTGACGAGCTGCCCTTTAATATCTGTAAGGCAAAAGGGTAATTTCCTCATAAGCTGATTATCAACCGCATCACATTTTAAGAGTCTCCTCCATATATCACCATTATCACACCTGTTTATTGTTATTAAATTACATAATTAGGAGTGTTATCTGATGACATAAGTAGGGGAAATTGTCCACATAAGGTATCAAAGTCCATTTGAACCCATTATCCTTTCTGAACTGGAACTTCGGCATGGTGAGCGGGTTTGCTGGAGAAAAACCTGAATGGTTGGTATTAGTATAGTTTGTAGACAGTTAACTAGTGACGGTTAATTAATTAATTTACCTAAACTGTCAATATTATCTCAATCACAATAACAGCATCCCATCCACGTTCGGTAATAGTTTTATAATATACCCCAGTTTTTTTTTCAAGCTGAAGTGATTTATTGTTTCTTCTGATGTCTCTCCACAGTGTGCACCTTCAAGCTGCGTCATGCAAAGCCCCCGAGACAAGCTAGGGGTACGTGTTTCTAACGCGCGGGCAAAGGTACGTACTTCTAACCCGCGGGGCAAACATACGTATTTTTCTAGATTACGTAATGCCGTTTTTTAGCGTTTTTGTATTGAAGTTTCATTAAAGTGATAACCAGTAGGTTGGTACGCCTGTTTAGGTGTAACGACAGTAGCAGATGTGACAGTGGCAGATTTGCGTGTGGGCTGAAATATCGTTTAGGTCGAAAGCACGTGTGATGAAAGATTTTTAGCGGTTATGACAGTGTCCGGCCATGACAGTGAGGTGAAGTGAAGTGGCGATAGTGCGCGTGTGCGGAATTAATTTTAGCGCAAACGCTGGGCTCCCCATCAGAGCAGTGGAAAGGAACTGTGACGCAGGAACCCGTTCCTGCGTGTCTGAGAGTTTTCATTTTCCCTTCAAATCTAAGCATCACAATCTAATTTCATGTATATTACTGTGCAAGAGATTTGTTCGCAATTGTTTCTCTTTATCAATATTGACATATCAGATACTGCGAAGTGAACTTTTAACTATTGGCAGCTATACTGCTACCCCAAAACGAGATCCAACCCTCACACGTCTACTCCCGAACGAACAACAAAATAATGAGAACAAACGAAAACCGAAAGTAATAGAAGTTAAATTTCCATTTTCAACCGTAATTAATGTATTCTAGATGTACTTCGGTCAATTGCGTGATATTAGGAGATGGTAATAGTGTCGAAAAAATTGCGTTCCCGTCGTCGATTCGACGTTAATCATACGATAATCGTCAGTAATCACCCTCGTTTGCAGGATAATGGCCGATGATAATCACCGTTGGTTATATGATCTTACAACTACAATTTCTGATTGGGTTATCATTCGAATATAATACTGTATGTACGAATAAAATGTTCATAAATGTGATCACGTTTGCACGAAATTTGCTAATTCACCACCATAATATATGTGTGCATATATATTTTCTTCGTATCATGAGTCATTGTGTTACACGATAATTGAAGGGCTGCGAAGCAAAGATGCAAAAGTAGAGCAGCTGTTCAATGTTATTCGTACTATTCCTACGAGCACGAAAAAATAGTTTGGCCACTTGACTTCAGTACTTCAATTATATCGACATTACATAAATATATTTCTCCCACTTCCTAAAGAATACAATGTAACTTATCTCCACGTCTTGACAGCAAACCTACAAGGTCGGTGATACATTGAAAACTCATTATAACTCCGACCATGAAAACTAGAAAAAAATTCTCATCATGTTGCTATGGCATCCGACATCTGCAGCTCCTCCTTTCACCAATCCATCAGATTTCTCGCCTCATTTCCCTTGCTTGGCCGGAAAGTTAATTTGAAAAGTGTAAGTCTGGAAGTAGCAATCAGGAAAGTGCGGCCGCCGTCTTCGAAGATAAGAAACTGCATTTTTTCTTAGGAACCGTTGTTTCTAACCCAGGTTGAACGAGTCCGAAATTAGGCGGAATTAATTTTTTTTGAGAGCTGAAACCAATAGCGCCAGCTAGCTCTCAATTCCAGTTTTTCTACTTTAGTGGTTCCGAAAGCGAAGTGAATTCGAAAATTCATTGTCTCATGTATAATTGGAACCTGATAAATATGGCAAAAACATAGGAATGGAAAACACCTTCTCTCATGTATCAAAAATTTGAAGACTATCAATGCTATTCCAGATCAGTCTAATTTCCGTGTCTTATTGAAACACACTTGAAGTCACATAAGCTCAAACTTTTTATTTGAGACTGTACAGTTGATGGAATTCCGGAGGTCAACACTCAGCTGGTTAGCTGGTACGTAATACTAGAATTAGGGCTAGCAATCAAAATATTTATGCTGATCATTTAATGTCTTCTGATTACTTTTTTTCCCGCGAACGAAGTTTGCTTTGTGAAACCTTTTCCTAAAATAAATTTACGGTATTTCACTTTGATATCTGTGTAATTCTTGCTGTATATGAGATAAATTTAAAATAACACTATATATGTATGTTCAGAAGAATCTAGTAATTATATTTGTTGTTATAAAGATTTAAGATTTTCAGTAATTGAATAATTGACCGACTCGTGATATGTTAGCGACAGTTGTTTACCTAAGCTCTGAATAGACAATTCAGGATTGTAGAAACACATGCATTTGAACTCATTTACCTGATTCATTAATTGTGCGGCGATATCAAGATTAATTCATAACATCTACAGCAACATTTCCCTATCGGCAAATGTGGAGAACTTGGGATCTTAACTTGGTTATTATTATGATTATATCATTTATTTCAATCGTCCGACAATGAGTACTCAATTCTCAAATATACCTCATCATCTTCATTATGAAATACACTATTTGGAGCAAAAGTTCACATTGAACTCGTCACAGATCATTACTAGTTTGCCACGAAAAATATAAATGATAATATTATCAACAATGACCTAACAGCCAACGTCTATTTTGAAGTAATAATTACCATACATAACGCTGGAAAATCACGAATGCATGAGGTCAGGAGAATCAAGAATTCGTGCATAGGTTTGAAAAATTACAAATAAGATTTTCGAAAATAGCACATCTTTGAGAAGATCCAGAAAATTACAACGTGTGTTCCTCACCGATACGTAGGGCAGGACAGAATTCTAGAAAGAATTAAAAAAAAACATGACAGAAAAAAAAACAGACGAACCATTGTTTGCACATTGTGATACTGAACTACCACAAAACCTTATTGAGAATGGGTTGTACAACGGCGCCATTCTGATCTCTGACAGTGTATAAGATCAAGTTCTTGTAGTGCCAAAGTTATATCATGGCACTGGAAATGAGACTGCAAATGCAGTACATCAGGATGATTATTGAATGGAACCTAACAGATAAGGTCAATAGGATGTGATTCGGCCAAACTGCATCAAACACCGGTCGTACAAACGGAGCTTGTGTTTGAATTGAACAAAAAGTAGAGAGAAAAAATTGTTGGGGTATCCTTGTCGACGTCATAACTTTGAAATTATGTTGAAAGCAGAGGTATCCATTGCATTGCCAGCTTTATCAGGCCCTGACGTTCTATTATTAAAAATATTTGAATATCGTGGTATATGATAATTTAAACATCATCCAATAAACTAGACAATTGTTTACATAATGAAAGAAGGTAATCATAAAATTTGTAGCAAGAAAACTCAACGATGATCAGCCTCGCGACGACAGAGAATTAGTTGGATCTTGGCGGTACTCCCCCAAATTTGAAATAAACTAAAAAAAACTGTGCTTAACATAGGAGTGAGCATACATTTAGTTTAGGAAAATCTGGATGTTCAAAACTCAGTTTCAAATAACAGATATGAGGGGAAAAATGTAGTTTTTCTGCTGCAATTTGCATTAGGCATTGGTTTTACGCTCCATGCTCAATAATCTTACTCTTCTCAAGGACCTTCCCACGGTTCGGTATACCTGACGCTAACTTCTTTTATAGCTAACCTCATCTCTGCCAACTGTCATATCAGCCACAAGTTGTTCCAACTACCTAAGGTACCTGTTTTAAACAGCGAACAATCACTGCATACCTCACTACTCAAAGCAGCCACTGTCATATCCACAACTGTCATATCAGCCACTAGTTGTACCATTTTACTGGTTATCAATTTAATGAAACTTTTCGTACCCTACGTGTTTCTAACCCGCGGGGCAAAGGTACGTGTTTCTAACCCGCGGGGCAAACGTACGTATTATTCTAGGGAATGTAATGCCGTTTTTTCAGCGGTTATGACAGTGTCCGGTTATTCGAATGGCTCAAATGCGCGTGGGCCGAAACATTGTTTAGCGCGAAAGACGTGTGCTGGAAGTTTTTCCTCGGTTATGACAGTGCCCGGCGATGACGGAGCTGGAGTGAACTGGCGCTAGTGCGCTTGTGCTGAAATATTTTTAGCTCAAAACCTGGGCTCCGCTTCCCACATACAAATGAACATCAGAAATTTTTTCTAATTTTGCACTGAAATTTCTAGGAACACTTGTGGTATCTTTCCGAAATGGTAATTGCATTGACCTTCTATGATATAATAAGGTCAGCTCAGAAACCAGAAGAGAAAAGAAGAATGCTCCTACAAAAGCTTTGAAAACAAATCCTCCAAAAAAACAGAAAACGACATCACAACTATTGGCACAAAGCAGCTTAAAAAATTAACAACGGCTAACACAAGTCTTTCCTCGGTATATTTGGATTATTTTAAACATTCGTGAGCAAACCAGTAGGAGATTGGCCCCCTCGACGAAAGTTGTTGGGACTCATATAATCAAGTTAAACAAACAAAAGTTGTTAATTATATTCCTGCAAAATAAATCACATTGCTACTGCTGTAAAACATCGTTTACATGAAAAAATTAGATGAACATTGCGATTATAAAACATCTGTTCCACAGAAAGTGATGATACTTAAATCCTATAATGCACCCAGATAACTTTTTTGCTGTAAAGATAATTGAGACCAATACTGTATCCGGTTATGCTATAGTGTACGAGAGCTTAAAAACACGGATAAACACATGGATAAACGCACGGTTAAACACACGGATAAACACACGGATTATCCGTGTGTTTATCCGTGTGTTATTCCGTGTGCTTATCACGGATAAACACGCGGAGTAAACACACGGATAATCCGTGTGTTTATCCGTGTGTTAGCTGCCCGCTTCCAAAATAACACGTCATAAACCAATTAGAGCTGTAATCGAGTTGCGTTGCAACTGTGGCCGCCCAGCCATATAATAATGATTAAAGGCAATCACTGCCAACCACGATCTTATTATTGACCGACGGCCTAGTGTGTGTCCCCCTTCTTACTACTTTACTCCACATTACCACACTACGACTAAGGGACACAACTATTGAGTTCGAGTTCGGGTCAGCCAGATGGGGTATACGGCGTAAGCCAGTAGTTTACACCCACCCTTTTACTCACTCTCGAGTAGCCGACAAACAATTGATTTATGTAACTTTCACAATTCCAGCTACCTGCCAACGCAACGATAAAATAGGGAACACCACAAAACTAAGTATGTGTGTGAGGAGGGACTGAAAAACTACTGTAAAGTTAAAGTTAAAACTATATTTAATAAACTTAATTATATCGAAAACCTCTGACTAAACCCCTGTCACTCGCATATACCACTTCGTGTTGACTGCCCGCCACACACACGTAATATTTGTTTTTAATAATAATACCACAAGAACCTCCACCCTAGATTTCACCAACTGGAAATAATGGTTACAACACACTCCTAAATCTTGAAAGGCACGTATGCCACAAATGAGAACCTGACGCACGCACAGAACCACAAATAAGGAAGAAGTACATACAGAGAAAACATAGGCACTTGTGCCTAATAAACACCTCCTCTAAGATGTAGAATGCACAATATACACTGATAATAAAAATGCGTAA
>SDVV010038634.1:0-10713 GCA_016164225.1 Gammarus roeselii
ATACTGAAGGTAAATCAGTGGCAACAAGATAACACGAACGGACGGTCGCCCAAGCTGATCAAGGAAAATCCGTGGCAAGCGTGGACAGATCACATGAGCGGACGGTCGTCCAAGCTAATCAAATAAAATCAGTGGCAAGCGTGGACAGATCACATGAGCGGACGGTCGCCCAAGCTGATCAAGGTGAATCAGTGGCAAGCGTGGACAGATCACATGAGCGGACGGTCGCCCAAGCTGATTAAGGTAAATCAGTAGCAAGCGTGGACAGATCACATGAGCGGACGGTCGCCCAAGCTGACCAAGGTAAATCAGTGTCAAGCGTGGACAGATCACATGAGCGGACGGTCTCCCAAGCTGATCAAGGTAAATCAGTGGCATGCGTGGACAGATCACATGAGCGGACGGTCGCCCAAGCTGATCAAATAAAATCAGTGGCAAGCGTGGACAGATCACATGAGCGGACGGTCGCCCAATCTGATCCAGGTAATTCAGTGGCAAGCGTGGACAAATCACATGAGCGGACGGTCCCGCAAGCTGATCAAGCACAATCAGTGGCAAGCGTGGACAGATCACATGAGCGGACGGTCACGTGAACGACAAAGTTTCAGCGCTCAAAGTGATGACTTGGCCACAGAGAGACGCAATTAAATTGTGATCCTGGTTGTGGCGAGTTAAACAGTGTTTTATGTCCCACTCAAGCGTCCTCCTTTGTGAATACGTATATTAAGGTATCGAAATAAGATATTCAAGGAAAACCTACAATAACCGTCGAGTATGGTACATTGAGTGGCTAGAGCATCATGTAAGAAAACATTCTACCATTGTTCAAGCTACTTCGTGTTATAACTTATATTACCAACGATGAGTTTGAGCGGTAAATATCATCGCTTTAGTAGACCTTAATCGTCAATTGAGGGAAATCGCATGAAAATACAAGCTATAGTCATCG
Organism: Gammarus roeselii; assembly: GCA_016164225.1. Lineage (NCBI taxonomy): Eukaryota > Metazoa > Arthropoda > Malacostraca > Amphipoda > Gammaridae > Gammarus > Gammarus roeselii. The sequence continues at coordinate 950 of SDVV010038634.1, forward strand.
TCCCAAGCCACAGTGTTTCGGACATTCTTGACTTCGTCTTTATGGTAATTTCACAGTCGGTTTTCACGAATATCCAGAACTTAGTTTCCCAGCGACAGGATGCCGCTGCCCGCGCCTTGCTGTGTTGTGTAGACACACGCTCGGGCTGTGTGGAGCCCAAGGCATCGCGCGCGACCCCTGGTGCCGTATGCCTCGCCTGCTTCATCGATTGCCTTCCTCTGGGAATCCTGGCGTTCATGCTGCAGCCAGGGAGGAACGTAGCAACGCACAAAATTAAATGAACTCGAGGTTCAAAAATATTAAACTCGTGGAAGTAATCGCCGCGCATGATAACCATTTACCTTCATCAATGTTATCCATAGTTTACCCGAAAACAAATTTGTGTCTTGTAAATTACAAACACAATCATCAAGATTATCCCTCTGTCATGTTATTGTACCAGACTGTTTATTATCTTGTTAATAAGGCAAGATTGAATAATTTTTGAAGGGAGAAAGTAGAGACGTTGTTAAATCGATGGATATGTTCCACATCTTACACATTGTTACGAGTCCAATACATGAAATGATAATAAACTATTTCAGGATGTCCTAACACCTATTTTCCGCTTTCATATTGAAATATCTATGATCACTAGCATTTCTTCATTTATTGTACTAAAAATTTTTTGCATGTTACAAAGTGTAGAGTGTAAAAATAAAGTCAATTTCTCTATGTGCACATTCACCATATCGTTTCCATTTTTAGTATATTTAAAATCCGGTGCTCTAGCAAGATCCTGTCAACGTATTGTCTCCGATACAGTATTTTAAAACCATTACCTGAACGCAAGTAGATCTAGATTACTTCACATCGTTTCCTAGTAACCAATAGTTCAATGTGACGCGTTCTTTCATCACGACTTATTGAACATTTGAGAATAGAGAGTGTCCTCCAACAACATCCATTGATTGTAGGGATGTAAAGGTGGATTTATGTACTACCTTAAATACAGAACCTATTTATGACGCAAATGCTGTCTGCTGAACAGCTCATGCTGGAGGAGATCTGGTACATTTTATCTTTGTTGTGTGAAATTTTGTAAATTCTCAAAATCCGATGCTACACGAGGAGAAAATGAGGGGGACGAGGTCCTTGTTTGTGGGGACCCCTTCCCCTGTCCTCAGTGGGTGACATCGGGAGGGACACTGTGGGAGGAAAGGAGGGAGTCCTGATACTTGGGACCAAATTAATCCTCCCTGAGAACGGGACAAGCAAGCGGATCCTGGCGGTGGGTGGGTGACAATTATTTTTAGAAATAAATCATTTATTTCCATCGACTGTGAATGGATTTTTCATTCATAACTGTAGCACACGAAGCTCATTATCAAAGATGCTATTTGAAATAACGTTAACGAATGTTCAATTTGAATTCGTTGCGGCTCTTCCCTAGTGGGCCGCCGGTTCGTCTTTCATGGAGCAAGAAGGAGGGACGGGGTCCTAGTCGTAAAGCCCTCTGCCACTCTCCCTCATAGGTCCAAAACTCTGATCCTTCACTTCAGTCGGCGCTAGTGAGAGATGTCACCGGGTCGAAACCAGGAGCCATTTTTCATGGGGCTGAGCTACGACCACCTGCGACAGCCTTTCAGGCAAAAGACATAAATTTGGGAGGATGTATGGAGAGTCCTATTTATTCACCGTTTCTATTTTTGTTGTTGTCTTACATGGTAACACCCTCCCCGGTGGTAACGAAGGAGTAGGCTACTTGTCTGTATGGTCCTACAGTGCCCCATATTCATTTTTAGGACGAGTTTGAGTAGGTAACTAACATGTATATAAGGTCAGCTCATCTTCGTGTGTCTTTGACATCATCGCAATTAATTGTTTCAGTACGTATCACGTCTCGGGATTTATATATAAATCGGGTGATGGTGATCCGCTGCCGCAAACAGAAATGATCCTGGATATCACTCCATAACCTTTTTTTGCCATTCATATATATTTTCGAAATCACTAACTACTTTTTGTGAAACTATTCATGAGAATGAATGTGTTAACATTTGTTTGAACGAGGAAACCTCATCCTCGAGTAGCTTGAATGAGGTAAAGCAATTTACTCTGTCACATTTTCCGGTTGAGAGCGTTTAACTTGCTGGGCAAAGCAAAACTTCTCGCCTGAGGTTGAAAGTTATAAACATTTCAAAGAGGGAAGCTGTCAAGCCTTATGATTGGATAAAACACGTATTATCATTCGATGGTTCTTGCTTGTACCATACATTTATTATCGAAAAAAATCTGATCTGAACGACTAATGTAGGCTCGGACGGTAAAATGCTACACGAATGACGTGACGATCAAACAGTGCTGGTAATTAACCTAAACTTTTGGTAGAATTGGAGGTTTATTTTGATCAGCGTCTCTCGATACCTGACAGTAGAATATCCGATCAGCCGAGAAATATTTCTCCACGAATATCATGGGTATAACTAGACAGCCACCTAAATTGTATTACCTTTTTTTGTAATTGTCAGTTCTTGACTGTGCTATTTAACCTCCATTACAAATATTCAACAATCGGGGCTTAGAGACATCGATTTGTATTCATTATTTATAATTCGTAAACACTTGAACACGTAAGCCATCGACATGCTGACTACCGGCCACATTATAATGAACACTTTCAAATCATCCGTTACAAATTGGCCAGAAGGGAGAATCACATGAAAATGCGGAACAGCTTGCTCTTTTTCAGTAATAGTAACTCTGGTGGTTGTCATAGTTCATTTCTTGTTGAAATAACGAACTCGATTCCAGTCAATTGACGACAAAATTCAATGAGTTTCCCGATTGAGGGACTTGCATAGTCTTGCAATCGTTAGGCTGAACTCTAACATCAACTCTGGCGACGCATGTCCATTTTAGGGAAGAAATATATTCAAATACAAAAGTAATGGTAGCTATTTAACGAGCCTGCGTTAATTTGAGTAAATAAAATTGAATGTATGGAAATGAAATAACAATTTTCCTTTGTATGGAGTTCGTGTAATTTTCCAGAGTAGCAGTGACGGTATTTTTCCGACATTGATGACTGTGTAGGTTATTTGGTTTCGATAAGCTAATTTATTTTGTTTAGTTTTGTCGTATATGCAGTAAAATTGAAGGAGTCTACTCTACTTCCATTACTACAATTCTAATGAAGTGTATTTGAAGGTTTTAAAACGTTTCAGATTTCTTAGTTAGTTATTTGTTTAAATTATACAACACATTTTATTTGCAGAGATTTTGACTGCAGTTTGAAATTTGTATTACTCCCCGCTGCGTCGCTGTGGCAGTCGACTTCATTTTGTTTCAGATAAGAGAAAATCCAAAACGCATATCAATAATGTTCACTGCTCATTGTATTTATCATTTTCATATGGCAAATGCGGATGACGATTGGCTAATACTTGTTTGCCAAATAACCATCGTGAGATCAACATGATCGTTGCAGTTATTGCTCGAATTACACCGTGAATCAGCACCATTTTCTCTGAGGAATTCAGGTTCCCCATAGAAAATGTTTTGGAGGCAGACTGCTGCATAGTAATTGTACCAACACTAAAACCAATAAAAAAAAATCGTTGAATGGTATTTAGATTCTTATACCTAGTGGTGAACCAATAGGCAGAGCGTACAATATGTTTTTAGTGGGTGTCAGAGTGAATAAACATATCAGCTAATTCCTCCACTGATTTCCTGTCTTTGATCCGATATTGCTCACACCGCACGTGACATCGGGGCCTGATGTCATTAATAAACTGGGATAAGGAATAGATTTTTTGAAAATAGAGTAGGTGAATTTTATGCTCAACATATTTATTGCGACTTATGTTGATTGCACTCGGTCAACTTCTTCGTTCCGTGGACAATGATGGAATATTTTTTTCACGTCTTATTCTTGGTCCCCCTCAGTAAAGTTTGAAACACTGGAAATACTTTATTACCACATCTGTTTACAATTTTTATATTACAAATAAACTTCAACCGACCAGAATATAAACCTGATAACATGTTTTGTAGGATTTTAAACAAATTTTATACACAGAAACAGAATGTGGATCCGGAGAAGCAGAAATGCTTTAAGGCCAACCTACCAAGACCAAAACCTTTCCTAACAGTTACCTAACCTAAGTGGTCTGTCTAAAATTCCAGCAAAGTATCGAAAAGCGCAATACTATTGAAGAAATACTAATGATAACATTGCTCACAATGAATTTGATACAAAAAGCTCAAATAACTGTATGAATAATCTGAAACACAAAATGTTGTTTGAGTTTGGATTTAAAAGTATATAATGAAGTTGAAGATTTTATCATATTTGGAATGGAATTCCACAATTTGACACACTTATACACGATGGAGAATTGAGATTTGGCTTAACTAAACCTTGTTATATTGAATGACTCTCGATTTCTTGTTCAGTGCAAATGTACATCAGACTGGTGCTGTGAATGTTCCAGGAAATGCCAATCATGGTCAAGATGAACAGTTTTATACATAAAGACATGTTTTTAGAAGCTATAGAGATCCTCAATTTTAAGAATATTCATCAATTTGAAATAATCACTTGTGTGTCCTGTATAAGAGAGGTAATTTGGGAGCCCAGCGTTCGCGCTAAAATTATTCCCGCACACGCGCACTATCGCCACTTCACTTCACCTCACTGTTGTCTTCAGAACAGCTCACGCTGACGAAGACTTGGTACGTATCATCTGTGTATTCTGATATTTCTGTTATTTTGTCCACATGTCATTATACCTAAATAAATTTTAAATCCTTTATATCCTTAAAATGGCCGGACACTGTCATAACCGCTAAGAATCTTTCATCACACGTGCTTTCTACCTAACGATGATTCAGCCCACACGCATTTTCTACCACTTCAAAATCTGCCACTGTCTAATCTGCCCCTGTCATTACATCGAAACAGGCGTACCAACCTAACAGTTATCACTTTAATGAAACTTCAATAAAAAAACGCTAAAAAAACGGCATTACGTACCCTACAAAAATACGTATGTTTGCCCCGCGGATTAGAAATACGTACCTTTGCCACGCGGGTCAGAAACACGTACCCTAGGTTAGGTAAGGTTGGGCAGGAAAAGTTTCATTAAAGTGATAACCGGTAAAATGGTACGACTGGTGGCTGATTCTGACGTGGCCTGAAATAGATTTTCGAAATAATGTCACTGGCAGATATGACAGTGGTTGGTGTGACTGAGGAACGCTATGAATGTTCGCTGTTAAAAAGTGGTACCGTAGGTAGGTAGTCGGAACAACTTGGGGTTGATAAGGCAGTTGGCGGAGACGATAGGGGTTGATCTGACGTTAGCTATAAAAGAATTTAGCGCCAGGGATAGCGACCCGGTAATTTATGGCTCTACATGCTCCTCTTGCATGACTACCATTTTACCTGTTACATTTTATATGGCTTGCAAGCCAAGCTTCAATTACATAGAAGAATTGGGGTTGAACGAGGGGAAAATTAAATATTCTGAGGACTTCTGAAGTAAGAATATATTTTAACTTATACAGGATACCAATTGATTTGTTTAGTTTAGTTTAAATATAATCTACATGATTTTTTAATGTAAGATGACGGTCGAGATGCATGCCGAGAAACTTAATGTGATTCACTTCACTAAGATTAGCATTTCCCATTTTTAACGAGGGAATATCAATATTACGTTTATATGAGTATGTTCGTTTTGCAAATGAGGCTGCCAAGGCAAATAGGATGTATTTGAATAGATTTGATGAATTAGGATGATTATTTATAAAGATTAGGAACAATAGTGGCGCTTAGATTGAGCCTTGAGAAACCCCATGACTAATATCGAGAAGATTTGATTTAAAAGTACTTTTTACAGTGTATTGTTGTCTATTAAAGAGGTATGATCGGAACCAATCCAATACTAGTCCTCGTACTCCGTAGAAGCGTAGCTTGGATTTTAAAATATTATGATCAACGCTATCGAATGCCTTCCGAAAGTCTAAAAATATGGATAGTCCAACCTAATCTGAATCTAAATTTTGATACAAAATATTAATTTTGTCTAATATTGCTTGCACTGTTGATTCATGCTCCGAAACCCATATTGACAACGATAATGAGTGTCTCATTGCTCTAAATATCTCTACAGTTGTCTGTACGCTATTTTTTCGAATATTTTACTAAACATCGGCAATATTATAATAGGTCTATAATTACTGGTATTCTCTACTTCACAAGTTTTGAGAATTGGGATGACTCGCAATTTTAGGAGACTAAGGAAATATACCGGATTCGGATGATCTATTTATTATTGATGCTAAAACAGGAGACACAATATCACACACGAATTTCATGACTTTAACAGGTACTTAGTTTATATCACAGTTCTTGTCTCCACGAGACATAATAGAATTCCCTACATCTTGTGGTGTTACAGCTTTAAGAAAGAACGAATTATGGTAAACACCTTGCATGTAATGTAATGGATTAAAAGGGCTATTGTTACAATATTCAGCCATTGACACACCGATACTAACACATAACTCATTAAATACGTTGGCAATATCAACATCGTTTCGTATCTAATGTCGTTGTGCACAATAGTTTTAATAGCGGCTTTCTTCTTATTTGTGCCTGAAGGGTGGAGAATTTTATCAATTAGGTTCCAGGTTGCTTTCGTGTTATTTTTAGAGTTGTTAAATTTATCTTCGATTTATTATTTTTTAGATACTCTGATTTATTTTGTAATATAATTACTAAACATTTTGAACCCATCCTCGGGGTATTTATTTTGCATGCCTAATATATAATATGCTTCTCATTTCTTAATATTTGAAAAAATAGCAGATCTGATCCATGGTTTCTGCTCAGATTTTTGAGACAAAGATTTTGTTTTGATGGGAGAGCAATTATTGTAAGTCGAGTATAGTATAACAGAAAATTATTTAATGTCATCGTCAGGATTTCTATTATCCTTAATGTTTTGAAAGTTATGATTACTGAAGTTAAATTGCATTGCGTTCAAAGACTCCTCGTCAATATTGCGGTACTGTAGGGATTTATTTACAAGATTTCCCACATAGGACTTATTAGCACTTCCCTTTATTAAAAAAACGGGCAAATGATCCGAAATATCTGACAGTATTATACCAGAGAGGAACTCATGAGGGAGGGTTGTGAATATGTTGTCAATTAGTGTACATGTAGCTGATTTTTTAGATATTTGAGTAGGCTTAGTAATCAGTGGAATAAGGGATGAAGTACTCAAACAGTTGGTAAAATTATAAAGTTCCGGCATCATCGTCAGAGTTGAGAAGATTTAAGTTGAAATCACCATACAAAATAACGTCGTTCTTGTTGATATCACCAGTTTGCATATCGAAATGGTGAAGAGAGCCACTAAAACTATTTTAATTGGCTAAGGGTGGCTTATAAATGGTACCTATAGTTAGTTTTTTGGATTCGTAGCATATATTAAGAAATAAAGATTCAATAAAAGGTAGGGACACGGAAATATGCCAGAGCTTCTAACTTTAGAGCAGTCACGAACATAAACAGACACTCCTCCCCCCAGCGTACCGTTGATCCTCAAGGAATGAGATGACTGGTAGTTTTCAAAGGTATGGAAAGATTTAGTTGACTCAGTCAGCCAACTTTTAGTGAAGCAAATAATGTCAAATTTACGCTGCTGCGCGCAGAAATGAGTATGCACACGTCACAATTAGATCTAGAGAGATCTTTTATTTAAATGAATTACTGTTGAATCTTCGTTAGATGTATATTTTATTTTATTAAATGCATCTATGTCATAATAACTACTTTAATCGTCATGTTTAGTTGATGATATTGGTCACTAAAATGATTCAAGTCAGCATCAATCTGTGGAACTAGCTCATCTTCTTCATTATGCATAAATTTACAGCGGATGAAAAATTTATTTTCAATTACCTTGAAACTAATTAACTAAAATGGTAATCCATCCCGCTAGCGAGGTGTAATATCAACAATGAGGAAAAACTCGTGTTCCCCGCGATCTGTGCATGCTAACATTATGCCGTGTTACATTATTGTTGATAAGAAAATGGATCAGTAGAAAACATTGACAAATGATACAAAGACATTTCATTTGTATCATTTCATTCATTTAAATAAAAGATAAGAGTATCGTTCCTCTCATTGGCCTAGTTATCATCCACCGCTCCCTCCAGCAGGACCACCCGCTTCTTCAGTTCCTCTACAGAAGATGTTAGGTCACTGATTTGCTGCTCTTTGTATGTTAATTTGGCTTCGAAATACGCTATGATGCTGGACATCAGGCACTCACAAATCAGTTTTCCCTCCTCCAACAGTTTACTGGTGTCCATGGCTGGCAAGCCAGCAATAGAACCAGAGGGTGTCTTTGGTGTCCGTAGATCAGCATTTTTCCCTCGCGGCCCCATAATTTCAACTAAGTGAAGCTTGAAATAAGATGGGTACTGCATGAAACGCACCGAAGAAAGCGGAGGATTTCGAAGAAAACGGAAGACGCTCAAATTTGCTCACGAAGCTTGCAATAAATTTTGAACTGTACGAGGTCACGGCATAATCACTGATAATGAACGGAATACAAAAATTTGTGTATCATTCAAACAGCCATTGTGTTCACTATATATTCACGGCGAAACACAAGCCGTTTCTACCTATAAATATTTCGTATAAGTCGCAAAACCGCTCATTTTGCTGGAGAGCTCACCTAACACTCGTGCTTACGAGGAACTGGCCCCCTCAGTAAAATTTGAAATGGACGTACTTCTTGGTGGCCCCGTGACATAGTAAAATAATGAATAGTAAATAATGGACGTTTTTTCACGAGATGCCTCGTGATATTCCGGTGTTCTACGAGGAGTTTCTTAATTATACATTACAAATTAAATTCGGGGTGCAAATATTGTATCGAGTAATGCAACCGGTTACCCATAAGACTTGCCAGATCCCTGAAGCAAATGAGTAGGTTCGGGTCGGTCTCAATCCTATAATACAACTTACATCCAGGGTACAATTTTACCGTATAATATATGTTATACACATTGCATTTTGGGTAACACTTTATAGAGGGCCTTGATACACATAGAACGTATTTTGCTACGCAGTTTGTAACAGATTTTGTTACACATAAGACTTGCTAGTTCTATGGAACAAGCGACGTATGCTCATGTTCCAGACAACGGATATGAACATCTCAGTGGCAAGTGTTTATGGATATGTCGTATGACACTATCGTATATGTGGTCCGGATGTATTCACGTTAGGCTATCTTCTATAGAGGTTCTCTCTTCATCCTGCAATAAATCACAAAAAATCCATTATATGTAACCATCACAAATGTGAATGTATGGGAATAACTCAGGTACTAGAAAGCACGAACCCTACCATAGTGAGTCGTACCATAGTGAGTCTCCCACATGTTGTAACACCAGGAATTCAGCTAGTCAAAGAGCAGCTACCTTTAACTGGTATCCTTCAACTAAGTTCCATTTCTGTTTTGTGTACTACAAACGCCAGAAACACGGATTATTTGCGATTTTTTTCCGAAATTTCTGCATAGAAATTGTAAGGCATTGAGTATGTATTCATCACTAGCTTTTTCCTCCATGGTCAAGCAATGGATTTCAATGTTAAAATCAAACACACGAATTTCCTTATCAAGTACAATATGTGGGATAACAAATATAATGTAAAACATTGTACTACTACGAAAGGCTGAATAGACGAC
>SDVV010038635.1:0-10713 GCA_016164225.1 Gammarus roeselii
GGCATGAAAACAGCATGAATGGAAAGAAGAAAAAAAGAAGTGGTGTAATAAGGTTGCATGAAAGAACACAACTTGGCTGTTATTCGCCTCCCGAAAAGAGAATAGTTAGGACCGGTATGTTACGTTTGAGTGTGCGTATCTGTTATGTGCAACGACTATTAGGAATGTTGTTAAGAAGGAGTATAATATAAGTTAAAGGAAATTTGAACTAAATATAAGATGCAAAGAGGTAATTAAAAATTAAAGAAATCAGGATGGGGAGAAAAGGAGAGATGGTGAAGGGTGAAGAAGAAGGGAGTTTGAAGGGGAAATAAGGGTGTTCACCCCCCGGTTGGGTCGTGCCTCCGTGCGGCCCGTGAACCTAACAGATGCCTAGGGAGAGACGAGAAACAAGTATTCCATGCATAAGATCTACACTCAGTGTAGGGAATCTCACATATTAGAACAGCAAGAATGGAAAAAAGGAAAAAAGTAAGTCGTAAAAAAGATTGAATGACAGAAGGAGAGCAACTTGGCCGTTATTAGCTACTCGAAAGGAGAAAAGTTATCTGCGTGTGTGAGCGAGTGTGCACGACTATTGGAAGCGTTGTTAAGAGATATTTTGAGATAAGTAAAAATAAATTTGAACTTATCATAAGATGCAAATGAAGTAGATAAAAGATGAGTAAATTTAGGATGAGGAGAAAAAGGGACATTGTGTCGGGAAATAAGTGTTCCTTCCCCTCGTTTGTGCCGTGAATCCGTGCCGCTCGTGTAACGAAACAGCGGCTAACCTGGCTGAGGCTGTTGGGGGGTAGCAGATTCCTCCGCATTTTGGGGTTCTTCCTGAAGCGGAGGGATGGCTGGTGGTAAGGGCTTACGAAGGGGGGCCATGAAATCCTTCAAGTTCTTGAACTGCATGCAGCGTTGGGCCTCCACCAGCTGTTGGCCCAGGACGCTCACGTCACTGCTCCGATGATGGAAGAGCAAATAAGAAGGGTTTATTCATTTCGTTGACAATCATTTTCTAAGGAAGCAAGTGTACCTACCAAAATCACTGCCAACAAATAACAAACAGCAATACACAACAAATCTATTTGCCTTTTATTAAAGGGTATTAGCACCAGAGGTTGAGTTTGGGTAAATAAATATGCATGGTTCAACTACGAGGTCATCTATTACAAAGATTACAGTAGTAAAAGGCATCTCCTTGCTATACACATCACTCACCTCGAGAACAACCTTCTCCCAGGCATCATAGTTGTCGACGCCTCCCAGCCACCCTTCAATAAGCTCGCGCTCTATCTGACAAATATCTTCCTTGAGTGAGGAGACCATCTCGGAGCAGCAGTCAATACTTTGCTGTTCTTCTTCCTCTTGTTCTTCTTCTGTCTCTTCAATTTTTATGTTTTTTTTGGCGTCGGCACAAGCAACGTTCTCATCAGAAAAATCTTTCTTAGTGTCTTTTGACGAATCTTCTTCGGCTTCTATCCTATCTTCTTCTTTGGTTATTTTAGTAGGCTTGGGACAATTTTCGTCATTGGAGTCACCTTTCTCTTCTTCTCTGTCAAATGAACATTCTATTTTCAGTTTGCTCGTTTTAGTTTCAGTTGCCAGTATTGTCAAGCTTCTAGAAATTCGCTCCCGCGCCTTCGTGATGTTGTGCTTAAGGTTGTGTTCTCGAATGCCCCTGTCAGATAAAGCGTCGATCAATTGATTTATTTCATCTTCGGTTTTATAAACAAACCAAGCATTCTTACCCACTGGAGGGTATGTAAGATTTTCATAGTCCATGAACGCAACAGCTCTTGGTCTACCTTTCGTGGGCGTCTGAACCTCCTCGTTGTCCGAGCCGTGAGCACTGTCAGGGCAGTCCTCTTCATCCTCCTCTTTTAAAGGAGTGTTGCACATACTCGCGCCGTTCAAGTCGCCTTCTGAGATCATCTGTCCCTCAGCAGCTTCTACTGAGTACTCTGCATGGTCGTGAAGCCAGCACTTCTCAACGTACAATCCAGGGGTTGAAGTGTGGAAGAGCCAATACCGGTTGTGATGCCTGTCAGTACCTAGCGGCGACGCTCTCAATGTGTTGCGCCTGTTTTGCAAAATCTCTTCACACTCTCTGTAACGTTCTTCTCTGAGTAACTTTATCTTTTCAGCCTCGCGTAATTCTTGCTCTTTTTTATCGTCTTGTATTTTCTCCAACGAAGATTTTCTTTTCTGTCTGTTCTGAAGCAGGACTTCTTTTCGCGGAGACACTTCATTACCTTGATTTTTGCACTCATAAAAGTCAGCAATGGTCATACCCAACTTAGGGGAATAACCTTTTGGCCGACCTGGAGGCTTCTTATCTTTTTTCCTTGCCTTTCTCTCTTCCTTCTTCTTTTGTTTTACCTCAAAATCTTCCTTCAGTCTCTCTTTTTTCAGGTTTGCTCTTTCTTTGTATATCTTTGTGGCAAGGTCCTCCATCTTATCGACATGAGCCCCTAGCGTATCGGAAGCCATGCAGCGATGGGTGAGTGCCGTGAGGAAGGCCACCAGCTCGCCCGCGCTCAACTCCCAGAGCTCGACAGACGATAGCTTTTGCAGCAGGTCCTCACTGAGCTCATCTTCCTCTTCGCCCATCACCAGAGGCTCACCGTCTTCGCTCGTCTCCTCAATGATAACTTCATCCTGTTTCTGATGCTTGAGGCAGAGGCGAGCCAGCTCAGGCGCGGTCTGATAGCTAATGGGCATCTCGCGCAAAGGGATGCCAAGCTCCTTGTAGTGAGTGTTGGCCGAGTCGTACAAGACGGTTGGAAGCATCGTGCACAGCAACGAAGCAATGAAAGGATAACCCTTCTTCCCAGATGAGACAGCTTCCAAAATCTTTTTGGTTGTGAAAGGAGACTTTTTACAACTGCTTATGGCAAATACTTCTCCGAAAGAATCTAAAAACTCTGCCAGCATAGCAACGTCAGAGAATGCTGAATCCGAAGCCCCATCGATTGTTGGCACTGGTGTGGGTTCGGGTAAAGGAATTAAATCTTCAATAGTTTTATCCTCGCATTTCCGATTAAGAGCTTGTTTTTCGCGACGTCTCTTAGTGGCAATTTCTTTTGCCTTTTCTTTATTGTAAGCGTCTCTTTCCTCATGAGACATTCCCTGTAACATTTTCTTTTCCAGCATTCTTTCATGTCTCACCAGCAGGGCCTCCTTTAGGGATTCATCTGTTATTAAATTAATTAGTGGAAGGGAAAGTCTAGTGACTGCATGGTCCATTGTGTAAACAACCTTGCGGGCAAAACCCTTTCCGTTCTTGCGGTTTCTATGTTCAAACAGGAGCCGACGAACAAGCGGCATTTTCATTACAGTCTCAGATGTGTGAACTCTTTTTAGCGGAGACTTGCTAACAGATGGTGGGGACATGGGTGTATTAGTTGGAGAAGCTGATACTTTGACAGGAGAAGAATGGTGAGGAGATGGAGGGCGATTCGGAGAACTAGTTACCCCGAGATTGATGAACACCTCGGCCAACTGCTTTTGCAATGTTCTTCTGCGAGCCTTGTCAGCTTCGGTTAATGGAGGTCGACCTCGCTTCTTAGGAACCGGACCGCTTGGAGTGGTAGGTGAATGAAGTGAATTCATTGATGACTGTGAATAATTAAAACACATGTTTTGTAGAAAGTGAGAGGAGTTAGGTGAAGGTTCTTGCGAAGATGCAAAGGATCCATTTTGTGCTGCGAGGGTACGGTAAATAGCCGAATTAATGTGCGATGCAAGAAGAGCTTGTGACAGCTGCGGAGTGCTTAGAATATGAGGTAGATGAGGCAACTGTGAAGAAAACTGAGACAAGAATGGAGAAAACGTATTGGATGACATTGGATACAAGTGGGTATCGTGTGGAATGCTGAATCTGTTCAGATCTGGAATGATGGTCTCTGGTTGCTTGCTTGACACTGGAGATGGACCCGACACAGACCCAACATACTGTATATCGTCTTCCACAGAGACTGGTGCAGTCTTTATAGTCTGGTTAGTCGGGGCTACCATTGTTAGTGGGTTTTGATGGACTGGAGAGCTACCATTTTCATGCATCTCAGGGCTGGATCTCCCTGATGCTTCAGATGGGGTGCTGTTACCCTCGCTATCACTTGATACCTCAACAAGTCGATCATCTACCTCCTCCTCTTCTGATAGAGAATCGTGGGTCATCTTCGCAGCTTTGGGAGGCTTCACGTTATCATCACCTGAGGTGGCCTTCCTCTTGATGCCAGCAGCAACAGCAGTGGCAGCAAATAATGGTGCAAGTTTGTTGGGAACGTTGTATTGACGCGCTACCTCGTCCGCTACCACCCACGGCCCAAGGGTGACGCTTTTGGGACGAACAGCGTTGGCGCGGATAAACAGACGTAAGTTGTCCTTTCCAGGAGGCTTGCCCTTCCTCCTAAAACGACAGGAAATATCATTAGCAGATACAATGTAAGAAAATAACAGAGATAGAGGAAAACCAGCTAGGTAGCTATAGATAAGATCCTTGACAAAAACTGTTCTCAAGTAAAGCTAAAACAAAATCCTTGTGATGGAAAGCATTCACAATTATCAGTGTTAACCACATTATGTTGGATCTTCAACATCAACCTTGCAGTCTATAGCTTTCCGTTCAAGGGTTTTTGGTACACAGTCACATTGTACAACAAACTATCTTGCTCTTTATTTTTCATAGCTCAATTAGCAAGATCTCGGAAACAAAGTTGAATGTACAATAACACACTAGACACAAATCGAACTTCTTAGCAAGCATAAAAAACTCAACAAGTGGCTAAAGCAACATTTAACCAGCTAATATTTCTCAGCAAAGCCATAAAAAATCAACTTGAGCTACAACTTCAATTAGCTAAGTTGATAGTTGTTTGCAAAATCCTTGAAATACTAGACAACAACACTCACTACATTTTGCTAGGTAAATTTATTTGAAAATGCATTTAAAACCAAAACTAGAAACTGTTGATGCATTTAGCCAACTAATATTCTCAACAGAATGTAAAAACTAACAAAGCTGCAAAATCATTCGCAACAAATTTTCTGAAACTTTCTTCCTAGGTCTATTATCTAGATGTTTAGTAGCTAGTACATTTTTAAAAAAAAGCAGATTAAAAAACTGTCCTCTAGCTTAACATAACAAGTTTCAGCAGAAAACTAGATAGCTACAGCACAAAAGTCACAGCTATCATCATCCTCTGTAGTCAATTTTTCACGCATACAAGTAAACAAATTGGGTGCTGAACCTCTGAAGAAAAAGTTGTTCTTAATCGGCTATGGCTGGCAGCCTCTATGACTTCTATTTTGATATTTTGGCATTTGCTTACTCTCATGACAGGTTTTCATGAAATCATTTATGTTTTCAGCGGACCAAGGTGCCAGGCACCTGTGTTATTCAATCTAATGTCACTGAAAAAACGCAAGAAAAAACGAGTGCCGCAATTGTCAGCAACAGCAAACATCTTAAGGTTCAAGAGCCAATTGGACAAGTACCTCAGCTGTGTTTCAGATCGGACCCTAATCAATGGATACCCTACTGTGGGGACAACTCCCTACTCAACCGCGACGCCAAGCCAGGATCCGACTGGCGAATGTGGCCACAACATGCAAATGCTGGTGCCGCAGCATGAATAGTGTCCCACAGATGTTGGCCAGGTGGTAGCTACGCTGTGACCTGCTGTGAACAGCATACAAACTCCAAGTATCCAAGTAAATACTGTAGTAATTCACAACACCAAAGTTTAGGAAAATAGTTTATAAAAAAATGAATTAGCAAAAACAAATCTTCAATACTCTTTACAAACAAGAGCTTCAAGATGATTAATTGCATGGCATGATAACTTCAAGACCTACTGTAAAATAAAGTATTCTATATAATTTCAGGATCTTTCAATTGCATTTTGCACCTTCAATTTTGGATTTTTGTAAGCAACGATTCATTTATTCGTAATAGCTACTCTATAAATGTGTTTATGTGGTGTATGTCATGCAATTATACTTTTCAAACTGTAGGAGGAGCAACAAAAGAACATAAAACATTATTACATACTTTTCCTTCAACAAAATTCGAATTTAGAAAAAAAATGGATGAAGGGAGATTGGTGAACAGGGTGAAGAATGCTGAGGCGAGTGGTCGCAGGCCTAGAGGTAGACCAAAGTTTGGGTGGATGGATGGTGTGAAGCAGGCGTTGGGAAGGAGAGACATGAATGTGGAGGTGGCAAGAGAGCGTGCATTGAACAGGCGTGAGAGGAGAATGGTTGTGAATGGTTGATTTTGACGCTGCTCTGATGTGCTTTCCCGCCCTTGGCACCCCTCTGTCGCGATGGGCGTGGGTGGGTGTGGGGGTCCGGCCATTATGACGCGGCGGGGGTAAACCAGTGAAAACTGTCGGGCCCTGCTGCAGACGACGGATCCTCGGACTGCACTCGTGACCCAGAGTGTATGTTGAGGGGGTACCGGCCGGACCCTTTAGCACAAAAGGGCTAAGTTGTGTGAGTGTGAGCGTATGAGGGTGTGAGGTACGCCTTGCCGTCGGCGACCCCCCTTTCTGGGGGATGCGGCCTAGTGTCTATCTGTATATATGTGTGTATATTTGTATTTGCTGTCATAGTTTTTGGCTGGGTTGTAGTTCTGCTTGGGGTTTTCATGCAAGTGGCTTTGAGTTTGTTTTCTGGAAGCCAATGGTGCACACCCCTTCCAGCATCTTCCTGTTGTTGTTCTGTGGAGTCTTGGTAGGTGCCTGCGCGCATGGCTGTGCTGGCCTCTCCTGGCTCGGTGCACCTGACGACTGGGTATACTGAGCCCTTGGGGGGGGGGCTGCCTAGATAAGAATCAAAAGTAAGAATTACTATATGTAACTGCCATAAGTAAATACCCAGCCATATCCCTCAAATTGCGTAGTCAGAACTAGCATTTTTTGGTGCTGCAGATCACTCACTGTAAGCAAGCAGCAGGAATATCAGGAATGATACGTCCTCGGCCCTCCTCGTCTAAACGCTCCACATCGTACAGCACATCTTGTTGCAACTTGCTGCTTGACTTGGCCTTCACCTTCGGAGTTCTGCTGCCTTCTCCAGCTCCATTAGCTTTTGAACCATTGGTAGTAGAGAGTTCACCTTCGGAGTGAAGACAGCCATTCCCCACAATTAAAGCAGAGTGTTCAGCAGAGCAGCTCGTCTCCGATGATGACATGGAATCGTCTTTGTCTACCATATGAATGGTCCTTGAAGAGACTACACGCACTTTGACACTGGATGAGAAAGGATAAATATAAGGTAATGGTACACTGAGATATGAAGATACTGTGTAAAAATTTCAAAATGTTTCATGAGCTATTTTTAGGAGTGGGGTAATCTGTGAATTGACAACTTTGAGGACTCATGTTTGGAGATTGAATATATATAAGTGTCACAACAAAGCCAAATTCATAAGTCTTTTATAATAGTATGACCTTCCTTATACCAAGATGCTTCAAATTCCTGCCATCAGTTAAGAATAAATGAGCGTTTTAACAATAAAATTGTTCTCCATACATACAATAGATAGAACCTGATCATCAACATAATACAGCTATTTGAAGGCATTACCATGCTAGGGTACTTACGGTTTTGTTTTAGATGGGGCATCGATAGGTCTGTAGTCAAGCTCCTCTCCAGGGTGAAATAGAGTGTGGACTGCAAATGACACGGCCTCTACAAGTTGATCAAGAGGGGCAGTACTGTGCTGAACTAAGGACAACACAGGACAACGGAAAGGTTCTGGAACAGCAGTTTGTAGCAGAACTCTTACTTTAGCTTCACTTGTCCATGCCTCCTGATGACTTAGACCACTTCGCCCTGTACACTGACAGCTCCAGACATTCTGACTGTACAGGGCAAGTCTGTCCTCATAGTCACTGAAAAAAAGGAACCAAATTTTAGTAAAAGTTGACAGATTACCAATGGTACAATTTGGGTAGCTTATTATACATATTACAGTTGAATGTCAATATTATTGTATCATGAAGCAGTGAAGTGGCACATGCCATCATAGCTGTGCATAGCTAAAGCTAGCAAAAGACATTGAAATAAAAAAACATGACACCTCCCATTGGTAATAACAACTTTCAAAAATTAGGTGGGTTGGAAGTTCTTAGTTGTTGGATAGCAGCAACTGAACATCTTTGAATGGGTAGCTACATATAAATATGAACAAATGCAGTATATAACGGGAATAGTTGTGTTCCAGGACACCAAAAAATTGAACATGTTCAGTATCAATCTTGACCTAACAAACCAACTTAGTGGTAGTGAGTGAGGTCTAACTCCTACATGTAATTTTTTTTAATTCATTTGTATTCATTAAACTTGAATATTGTTTTGCTTATATAGCAGGTTGCTGTGTAGCAGCCACCTGATAGCCTTTTTTTATACCCGCGACCTTTTACCATTTAGGAAACCGGCTGACCTTTTGACCTTTTACCATTTAGGAGACTGGCCAGAATGTCTCACTCGGGGTCAGGTAGGCGCAAACCTGCAACCTCCAGCTCCCAATGGATGTCTGTTGTGATGAGAGCCCAACAAGCTACCCACTTGGCTACCAAGCTGGTCTTAAGAAATATTGATCAAGGTTTTCAATCCTTCCTCAGTGTAACAGATGCAAGTAATTGCAGCGCAGTGTCTTAGTTACATGAGGATGAAGAGTTGGGAGTTGCTGGTATGTCTTGTCTGCAGTCAATTCTGGACAGAGTCAGCACTGTTGCTGGACCCTGGAACTTGAAGCTCAACCCAGATAAGTGCTTCATGTTGAGGTTTTCAAGTGGATTAGTCAAGTGGACAGACAAGGATCTACTGGCTATATACTAGGTATTTGAGCAGGACTATGTTCAAGTTTGTTCAGTCCAACAGAGACTTGAGTGTGGTGGCAGACGTGGAACAAATTCCACCAAGTCAGAGAGGTAGTGGAAAGGTTACAGGATTGGGCAGCAACCTGTTGAGATCCACCATTTGCCATAGTCCTCACTTCATGGTGTCCCTCATTGTGATGCAGATCAGGCCTGTCATGGTTTATTGTTGGTCTGCATGGAATGTCAGCATTATTAAGGATTTGAGATTGCTGGAGTCTGTACAGAGGACATGAACAAAGAGTGTGGATGGTCGGTCTGAATTTGGATTACTTTTAAAACTAAAGCAGCTTGGATGGTTTTCTTTGAGGGGTAGATTTCTCAGGGCAGACCTTATTAAGTACTGGAGGATCACTTAAATCATTCGTGAGTTTGTAGGTGGTGCCAAGCTGGGGGGCCTTTGGCTGAGGGCTCTGGATGTGAGAACCCATGGCCATTCTTATAAACTTTGATGCTGGCTTGTAATACTGACATGGATTAGCTTATTTGCAGTTGTGTTGTGTAAATTTGAATTCTTCCATGAACAAGGTCTCTTATGTTAGTCATATGGTGCAGCAGTGGGATTTGCAGTTGGTCAATGTGTGGGAGTCATGGTTGACTCCTTTGATGTTATTGTCATTTATTGCTTTGCTGTGGTTTCAGTTTGTGAGTGGAGATGTGGTGGGAGAAGTAGAAATGTATGGAGTGTGTTTGTATGCTGCAAACAATTTGAAGTTTTTAACATAAGAGGCAAGCTTTCCTAATGTTGCTGCCATGTTTCAACCGTGGTGGCTTACAGCCTGCTCTCATATTTGGCTATGGAGGATGCTGAACTAATTGAATTCTTGCTGGAGTTTTGTGTTGGCAGGGAGGTTGTTGTTTCAAGTGATTTTAACTAGCCTTTGTAAGCCTGGCTCCCTTGTTCAGGTTGCAGGTTCATCTTCAGTATCCTTGGCATGTCACCTAGCTTCTGGACAGCCTTTTGCAGTTGGTGAAGAGGGTGAGGCGCCAAGGTGAATCCTCCGCTATCCAAGGTCAGAGTGTGGGTGCCGCCCAGGTGTGTGATGTGGCCTTGAATTGTAGACCAGCATCCCAGCACTGTTCTGTGCTTGTCAACAACCACAGAACTGAACCCAGAGTACATCCAGGGTCTGGGTGGCTATTTTAAGGGTGTGAAGCCTGTAGTGGTGCTGTGGCACGCATGAGAGATATACAAGGGCTGACACCTTCATTGGATTGGTCTGCAGACATTTTCAATCGTTATATTCCTCCTGTTAATTCTCAGTTTTTTTATTGCTTTGCTCTTCTTGGACTCATTCAGTGAGTAAGGGAAAGTACTTTTGTTGATTTGGGTAGCATTCTTGATCTGGAGCCAACTACAGAGGAGTTACAAGGAGTTACAAGGAACTAGAGATTCAAAGAGGCATATCTGCCCATCCTTCAATTTGCATTGAAGTGAACCTCCTGGAGTCCCCCCAGGGGGGACTCCCGTGTGCAACTCTCTCTTCAGTCACACAGCCCCGAAAAGGCTTTATGTGTGCTGCAGAGCATCCCCATGGTTCTGTAACCATCATGGGACCTCACCTCTCCCCCCCCACCCTGATGTTGATGTTGATGTAGCAGGAGGCCTTTATATAGGCTGTC
This sequence comes from Gammarus roeselii, assembly GCA_016164225.1. NCBI lineage: Eukaryota > Metazoa > Arthropoda > Malacostraca > Amphipoda > Gammaridae > Gammarus > Gammarus roeselii. The sequence goes on from SDVV010038635.1 coordinate 10,503, forward strand.
CCTACCCAACCAGAGACCGGTGTTGTTAGGGCAGGGCTCTCTCCTGCCGCACTGCACTGGCGCTTAGTTCACTGATCGTGGGGCGATACAGCTTAGCCTCTCTCACCACGGGCAGGTGGCCAGTTTCTCTCAGGGTCGGCATATTGCTTGACCCGTTCTATCCAAAGTGTTGTGTTGGGCTGGTGTGGTAGCTCTGGATGCTGACTGTTCT
>SDVV010038636.1:0-10713 GCA_016164225.1 Gammarus roeselii
TACATATATATATATATATCGCTTAACCATACATCTACATGATTTCATAGCACATGTATCGAGCCCTGACCCGCGACGTCCCCGTTTCGTCGTTTTACAGGAGAACGGCACCGAGCAGGTGATCCCTTACTGGGAGGATCCGTGGACCTACGAGCAGTCGGTGTTCTTCGCTGCCACAGTTCTGACCACGATTGGTGAGCACCTCACGATTGTTGGTGAGGACTCACGATTGTAGGTGAGGACCTCACGATTATAGGTGAGGACCTCATGATTATCGGTGAGGACCTCACGATTGTAGGTGAGGACCTCACGATTATAGGTGAGGACCTCACGATTGTAGGTGAGGACCTCGCGATTATAGGTGAGGACCTCATGATTGTCGGTGAGGACCTCACGATTGTAGGTGAGGACCTCACGATTATAGGTGAGGACCTCACGATTGTAGGTGAGGACCTCACGATTGTAGGTGAAGACCTCATGATTGTCGATGAGGACCTCACGATTGTAGGTGAGGACCTCACGATTGTAGGTGAGGACCTCACGATTGTAGGTGAGGACCTCACAATGTAGGTGATGACCCCACGAATGTATAGATTTGGATTTCGCCTCGATTGGTGAGGAGCTTATCAATACTTGCTACGAATGATCGAAAAAATGTCCAAGCGAGATCCAACTGTGACATCTTGTTGCCGTTGAATGGCAAAAGCAGAAGACGTCGTCATTAAACGTTTCAAACCATCCAGTACCTAGCCCCATTCTTTCGTTTGACTGTGGCACTAATAACGATGGTGATTGTATTATTCTAAATCCATTCTCACTTCGTTCCCATCAGGTTATGGCAACATCGCGCCGGCCAGCGTGTGGGGGCGTGTCTTCTGCATCGCGTTCGCCTTGCTCGGCATCCCGCTCTCGCTGTCCTTCATAGCAGCCACGGGTGACCTGCTGGCCTCCATGGCTGCTATGGTTCCGATGAAGTCCGTTTCTAATATCATACCCAAGTAAGATCTGGCATAACAATTATTGGTCCGTGGCGCACCAAGATTGGTTGCTGGGCGGAGTCACAGTTCAACATAGATCTATCATTTCATTTTGATTCAGAGCACACACTACCCGCTTTCAATAAATCCTGGGTGTAACCTTCATCAACAGTGTTCCATCTTATATATTGGAATGTTTGGAATGTTTTTCATGAACAGAAGCATATTTCAGTGTGGATAGGGGGTAGTCCTTGTAGGCATTTAATCGAAATACTCCGGGGTGGAGGAAAGTAATACGTCATCACACCTCAAAAAAAAGCAATACAATTAAAACCAAAAGTGATAAATTATCTCAAAACCCCAGCATTGATACACATCCTCTTCAAATTCATTTTTTTAGAACAACATCTTTTAATTGCTTACATTCTAAAGCTAATCTTGAATACATCATGAAACAGAAATAGTATCGAATAGAATAAGTTGAGGTTGAACAGCTTTGGACAAAGCTACTACTAACTAAACATAGATGATTGCTGATCAATAGCTTTCTATTTTTGAATAACAAAGTCCAGTAAGCGCTGCATTTAGCGCTGGGATCCTGTTTAAAAAAGTTTTTTCGTATAAACATTTCAACATGCTATGAATCCCAACTTTGTTATTTTAACAACAAACGGATTTATTGCTATACAGCAGACAAACTGAACAACAATTCATGAATGTCAATGGATGAAATAATTTTGCAATAATATATATATGCTCTTTAGAAACTGTTTATTTTATGTAATAACTTATAAATATAAAAAAATGTGGCTGTGAACTTATTCAGAAGAAAAATATATATGAAGACATGAAATAAATATTAGTATACATAACAGTAGAATGATAGACCTGTGATGGCTGAAGAGTCAATTCTAGCATTGCATCAAAATAAACTGTATAGTTTTACTAGCCTAGCTAACATGTGGTGTCCATCATTCGTGGTCTGCCAGCGGTTCAAATGAGGTTGTTACCCCCTCCGCTGTAATTGTGCTCCCGCCGTCTATGCTAAATATGAGGGGAGATTTGTCTCCCAGTGTTTGTCGAGGAGGTTTTTGAAGGTGTTACTTTATTTCTATAAGCCACTTTATGAGGTAAACTGTTCCAAATTGTTGGTATCTTAATTGAAAGGAAGTTGTCGGCCACAGATGTTCAAAACTGTTTTTGCTGCAGTTGAGTAAGTAATTTCTACCTCTTTGGTTATAATCTGAATCTAAAAGGTCTTTGGGTTTCACCCAATCATAAAAAATATATATTTGTTGGTTTCTATTAGCAAAACTCTAAGTCTGTGAAGTGATGCCAGCTTCAGGTCGCCGAGTCATTGCAATAATATCTGATTTTTCTATTTCGTAATAATTTTTGTTACTCGGTGATGAACACGTTCCATCTTGATGATATCCCCTCTAAGGTGAAGGGACTAAAATTCTATTGCAAATTTAATTTTGGACCTGACGATTGGAGTATTTTTTACGCAAACACGATGTTCCAGAATTAGTTGTGGAAATTTCTGGTCACATTACCAAGAGCTCTCTTTCCTCTTGGTTCCTTCACTTGAGATCTTTGGTGATTAATATTCCAAGAACTCGTTGTTGATCCACTTCAGTCATTAGTTGGGCATGCATTCATCACGTAGTCAGAATTTCTACTGTGTGTTCAGATGGGCATAACGGTGCATTTGTTAACTGACCAGCTACCAGAGCAATCCACCGGTTTATTAAGATCATTTTCGATAGTTTTGCCATCTTGCTCACAGTTCGCTTTATGACAGAGTTTAGAGTCGTCATCAAATTTCGAAAACTTTCTTAAGCTTAAGCTGCTGGTGTCAAGGTCATTTATATATATTATAAAGAGTTGGGCCCTTGAACACTCCTGGGGACACTCCAGTTCTTACTCTAGCTCGGTGACTTTTCCCTTGGCCACCTTGGACGTGTTTCATGCGATTATTTTTTAAAACTCTATGGAGTACACGTGGTCACACAAAGAACATCTTTGACCTCATCATGTTACCATCCTTCGAGGCAAAGATGGTGCACTTATTCCCCTTTCATTTTTCCTCTTCTCACCCACCCCACTACTTCACCACTACCACCGCCCCTCCCCCTACCACAGAGGGAAGCGACGCACCATCCTAGCCGGGGTGGGAACCGTGTCGCTCCTCCTCGGCTTCATCGCTGTTGGAGGACTGATGTTCCACCTTCTCGAGAACTGGCCATTCCTTGATTCCTTCTATTTCTGCTTCATCACCACAACAACCATCGGCTTTGGAGACTTCGTCCCAAGTACGTGTCATCTCCTCACAGAGCTGTGTGAAGAGGATCAGTCTGCTTATTTGGAGACTTTGTCCCAAGTACGTGGCATCTCCTCACAGGGCTGTGTGAAGAGGATCAGTCTGCTTATTTGGAGACTTTGTCCCAGGTACGTGGCATCTCCTCACAGGGCTGTGTGAAGATGATCAGTCTGCTTATTCCGCACACAGCACAGGGCTGTGTGAAGATGATCAGTCTGCTTATTCCGCACACAGAATTTCCTTAAAGGTCAACCGAAATTACTTATAAAATGTACCGAATTAAAAGGTTTTTCCCATTCTGAATTCAGAAAATATGTATCTTTTAATCTTTAAACAGGACCGAAGATAAAAATGTGTGCACCTGCAATGACATCAAAAATTGACATACGTACTAATTTTTATAACGCATTGTTTATGGATCAGAAATGTAATGTTTTGGGCACACAAAATCATAGTTTATTGATACATGTGACTAATTTTTTTCGATAATCTAATTTGCTAGGGCTGTATGACCCATTATGAGGTATTATGGCATGAGAGGCCCCGCACTAGGAAGTTTTTGAACTCATATCTCGAGTAAGAATGATCTCGAGAATGATCAAGAACGCCCCCATTTTTTGCGGGTGAATGTCTTTCATGTAAGAATAAACACGATCTAGACAGGGTTCTAAGTAACCTGCCATTTCTGTCTCGTAGTTAACAATAAAAATATTTTGAAGCTGCTCAACAGAACCCACTTATATTTCTGGCTCACTTTCTGCACGATCATGACGTGGCATGTGGGTTGCCATTCGTTCTTCTGACCCGCCTTTTGTAGCCCAAGTCTCAGCTCCATGCTGTGGTGTATCGTCTACATCAAGTTGGGGTGGCCCTAGCCTCCACCGTTCACCCACTGACCCGCCTCTTGTTCCCTAAGCCCCAACTCCCTGTTGCAATGCACCGTCTACATCATGGGCCGTCGTTCTTGCCCCAGTGACCAGCCTCTTGTCCTCCAGGCCCCAAGTCCATGTTGTGGCGCACCGTCCACGTCATAGTGGGCTAGCCCTCACCTCCACCCTTCACCAATTGACCCGCCTCTTGTCCCCCAGGCCCCAGCTCCCTGCTGTGGTGCACCGTCTACATCATGGTGGGGCTTGCCCTCACGTCCACCGTTATCGAGCTCGTTCGGCGTCAGTACGCAGAGTCCTGGGCTAGGATGCAGGAGTTGTCGAGTCGCCTCCATAACCTCTCCTCCCCGCTGGCTCTCGCCCTGAAAAGGATGGCCCTCGCGGGGGCTGGCGAAGTCAGTCTCTTGTAACTAAGGGGATCAAGAATTTATCAATAATTTGAGGATCAATAATAATGACGCTGCTTTTATTATGACTGGGATAGTGAGGAAGTTGGGAGACAGAGAAGATTCCCCTGTGTCGAGGTGGCTTGGATACATGGGAGAAACGATGATAGGAAATTAGTGAAAATTATGATGAAATCAGTGGTCAGTGAACGTAGGCATAGAGGAAGGCCAAAGTTTGGGTGGATGAATGGCGTGAAACAGTCCGAAAAGAGTAGAGACTTCAGTGGGGGGTAGCGGGGGAGCGCCCAATTGATATGCGTGAGCAGAGAATGATTGAGAATGGATGAGTTTTGACGCAACTCGATGAGCTTTACTGCCCCCGGCGTCTTGTTGAGAAACGGGCTAGATCTTTGTGGGGATTCAGATAAAAGCTGACGGCCCCTCCTGCCGAGACTGATCTTGGACCTCAGTCCTGATCCTAAGTGAGAGTTGCGTGGTCCTGGCCGGATCCATAAACGTTAAAAGACAAAAATGTGGGATGTGTGTATGTGCGTAAGAGGAGTGGGAGGTGCGCCTCCACTCTTCGTATATTCGGTTTTGCATCTGTATCTGTATCTGTGTCTGTATCTTTATCTGTATCTGTATCTGTATCTGTATCTGTATCTGTATCTGTATCTGTATCTGTATCTGTATCTGTATCTGTATCTGCATCTGTATCTGTATCTGTATTTGTATCTGTATCTGTATCAGTATCTGTATCTGTACAGAGTATAATCCTTCAATATGCCAAACTCGATATCAGACCCTAATGCTGTTAATCACAGATAATCCTTCGACCAGCTTGGTCGGTCCATCACGCTTGTCTGGGACCATCACCTTCTCTCTTGTGTTTCTCGTCTAACGGCATCTGTTCTCGTCAGGTGGATGTCGACCCTGAGCTGATGCGCCAGCTGCGAGATATCAACAGAGCGCTGATGGAAGCTGGGAACCAGCTGCCAGAGGAGGACGACCCTTGGGACGCCCTTCTCAACATGGCGAAAAAGAAGAAGAGGATCACCATCGTCATGTACGAGAGCGCAGTGTGAGAAAAAAAGAACAATCATCGTTATCGTGGGAAAGCGCTTGTTTGATTTGCGAAAATAAATATATCCAGCGTCGTTAAAGTACGCTGTAGCATCATGCGAGAAGCATGACATCATCTTCGTCATCGACGTTGAAATACGCTGGAGCATCATGCGAGAAGCATGACATCATCTTCGTCATCGACGTTGAAGTAGGCTGGAGCATCATGCGAGAATCATGACATCATCTTCGTCATCGTCGTTGAAGTAGGCTGGAGCATCATGCGAGCAGCATGACATCATCTTCGTCATCGTCGTTGAAGTAGGCTGGAGCATCATGCGAGAAGCATGACATCATCTTCGTCATCGACGTTGAAGTAGGCTGGATCATCATGCGAGAAGCATGACATCATCTTCGTCATCGACGTTGAAGTACGTTGGAACATCATGCGAGAAGTATGATATCATCTTCGATGCGTGAGAGCATATTGCGACAGTAACTTTTTAGTGTTCAACAACGCGCGTTTGAGGTGTTCACCTTATCTGAACATATCAACTTCCCTAAAATTATGAAAATTGGTGTATCTTTCAATAAGCAAACGGAAAACGCAGGTTACTGAGAGTTAACCTAGACTTCGGTGTTATCCGTCTGAGTATAGCCGATTGTAATCAGGTCGGATTCACATTGACTGCTCGCAAGGCACGCGCCCAACACACCCTCTTTGATTGACCTGCATGGATTGACTGCTCGCAAGGCACGCGCCCAACACATCCTCTTTGATTGACCTGGATTGACTGCTCGCTAGGCACGCGCCCAACACATCCTCTTTGATTGACCTGGATTGACTGCTCGCTAGGCACGCGCCCAACACATCCTCTTTGATTGACCTGGATTGGCTGCTCTCTAGGCACGCGCCCAACACATCCACTTTGAATGACCTGGATTGACTGTTCATTAGTCACGCGCCCAACACATCCTCTTTGAATGACCTGGATTGACTGCTCACAAAGCACGCGCCCAACACATCCTCTTTGAATGGCCTGGATTGACTGCTCGTTATGCACGCACCCAACACATCCTCTTTGAATGACCTGGAATATTAACTGTTCATTAGGCACGCGCCCAACGCATCCTCTTTGAATGACCTGGATTGACTGTTCATTAGGCACGCGCTCAACACATCCTCTTTGAATGACCTGGATTGACTGCTCACAAGGCACGCGCCCAACACATCCTCTTTGAATGGCCTGGATTGACTGCTCGCTATGCACGCACCCAACACATCCTCTTTGGATGACCTGGATTGACTGCTCGCTAGGCACGCACCCAACACATCCTCTTTGGATGACCTGGATTGACTGCTTGTTAGGCATGCACCCAACACATCCTCTTTGGATGACCTGGATTGACTGCTCGCTAGGCACGCACCCAACACATCCTCTTTGGATGACCTGGATTGACTGCTCGCTAGGCACGCGCCCAACACATCCTCTTTGAATGACCTGGATTGACTGTTCATTAGGCACGCGCCCAACATATCCTCTTTGAATGACCTGGACTGACTGTTCATTAGGCACGCTCTCAACACATCCTCTTTGGATGACCTGGATTGCTGCTCACAAGGCACGCGCCCAACACATCCTCTTTGAATGGCCTGGATTGACTGCTCGCTAGGCATGCACCCAACACATCCTCTCTGAGTGACCTGGATTGACTGCTCGCTAGGCACGTGCCCAACACATCCTCTTTGGATGACCTAGATTGACTGCTTGTTAGGCACGCACCCAACACATCCTCTTTGGATGACCTGGATTGACTGTTCATTAGGCACGCGCCCGACACATCCTCTCTGAATGACCTGGACTGACTGTTCATTAGGCACGCTCTCAACACATCCTCTTTGGATGACCTGGATTGCTGCTCACAAGGTACGCGCACAACACATCCTCTTTGAGTGACCTGGATTGACTGCTCGCTAGGCACGCGCCCAACACATCCTATTTGAGTGACCTGGATTGACTGCTCGCTAGGCCCGCGCCCAACACATCCTCTTTGAATGACCTGGACAATTACTGTTGAACTGCGTTTCTGTAGTCATCATTACTGCCGCTACTGACATTGAGGAAAACGGGTCGCGTGCTGTGTTTGTATATTTGTAGTGTTAATGATCATTTGGGGACTACATTAACCCACATCAACGCTTGTGTCACGCTTGCATCATGACGCTTGTATCCCGCTTGAATCATAACGCCTGTTATATAACGCCAGTATCACTCCGCCCCTTCACACAAACTATAATGGTTTAGTTAAACAAGAACACCATTCGATACCATACACTCCCTCGGAGTGCTGGCAAAGTAATGTATTTAGTTACTTTTATAGTTACATTGTCAAACTTTATTACCTGAGTAATGCCAAAGTATTTGCAGTATGTATTTAGATACATAATCGGGCCCAAACTGGCCTATTGATAATGATCTATTTAAAACAGATCACTGAATTAGATAATGAATCCAGTTCATATTATGATGAATCGTAATCTACTCAGTGAAAAGGACTCATGACCTATCAATTTTGATGACTCGTCTCTTCTTCCAAGATGCAGCACCGTGACAGGAATGGGCCTGTATCATTGAGCAGCGAAGATTAATATTCTGGCCCGAACAAACCCAAAACTGGCTCATAAGTCCACGTGGGTACCATCAGTGGAAAGTACTTCCAGCCCGCTCCCTCATCATGCATATAAACTGTTAATAACATAGTTCTATCACAGACTGCTGTTTCTTTCATTTCATATAATGACATGTTTTTTTACCCTAATACGTCACATCATTCGACGGTAGCTACAACGATTAATAGCCCATCAATCAACAGTAGGCTACTACGGTCAAACGCCCATCAATTAACGGTAGCTACTACGATCAAAAGCCCACCATGTAATCAATTGAGTTGTTATTAGTTCAAATACATTACGACTTATCGCAACGGCGAAATTACGACAGATCGCAACGGTGAAATTACGACATATTGCAACGGTGAAATTACGACATATCGCAACGGTGAAATTTAACTTTGAAAATCCTTTCCCGAGCTGTTGCTGCTCTTGAACGAAAATGAATAGGATGGAAACTTTCGTTAATGACTTATTTCTATATTCAAATGGTCCCGTGTGTTTAATGACCTGTTTAATGATACAAGGTAGTACAACGAGCCGACTCCAAATGGAAGATATCTTTAACCTTCATTCCAGGTATATATTTGTAAAGTTCAATTCAGACTTTGATCTCTATTATCACTGCTATGCTCTTCTAACGCCATTTTAATAAATCAAAATGATTGAAAAGCTCATACAAGCACTAATAATTACTAACTCAAATTAATGATCGGCCAACCCGTAATAAGTGTACCCGCAGTGTATAAAAAATATCGCCTTAGACCAACAACTCAAAAACAGTGGGAGATTAGCTCCTGGAATATCGCCTCAGACCAACAACTCAGAACAGGAGGAGATTAGCTCCTGGAATATCGCCTCAGACCCACAACTCAGAACAGGAGGAGATTAGCTTCTAGAATATCGCCTCAGACCCACAACTCATAACAGTAGGAGATTGGCTTCGGGATCAGATGTTGAAGGGCATCTCCTCCGAGTCCACGACAGATTTCTCGGCTCCGTCGTCCCACTGCTGCAGGAGCTCGGACGACACCTCCGTAAACAGACTGTCCCACCGCCACTCGATATCAGGCTGGGCAGGAGAGACAGCCTTAAGAGGGGTCCAGACGGGGGGCTTTCTCCTTTGGGACCTTATAGGGACACCGACCGAGGGCCGTCTAATTTGGCATTGGTGCAAAACTGATAGAGTGAAGTATATATTTATTTTAACTGATTTATCAGATTCTCATTGAAAAGCTGATGTATTTTTTCATTTGACCTTCGCATGCTATTCTTTAGATATTCAATGTCAATACATGAATCGATTAAGTTATTGACCTTTCTCGAAGGTACGAGGGAAAGATCAAAAATATTTCAAATAAAACCACACATCTCAATGGAATTATTACCAAGACGTGTGGGTTTACCTCTCTTATATCTGCCTCGTTGGTCAGCACTTCGGTCAGCATTCTGAGGTCGATGTCGTCGAGCGTGGAGAAGGCAGCGTGACGGAGAAGGTCGGAGTCAAGCTCTTTGAAGGTTGCCACGCGGTTCACCGCGATACTGTAAAAAACATGCACAGGAAATGGGTCTAATTAGGAAAAACATTGTAAAGCTGTGATAAAAATTGGATCCATAACATTATTTTCTCGTGGAAATCCGTGAAATAGGCAAATCATTTTTAATTTTGCAAGGCATACATATGCATGCTGTATGCAATTTTAAATGTTAATGGAATTGTTTGCAACAAAAGTTTGTGATCGGTTCAGAATTAATTTTATTAATCATGTGATAAATAGACCATCCTGCAATAAACTACATGTAAAAAAAATCAATCAAGAAAACTAATTTTTGCAAGTTGGCATCGTGCATGTTAATGTGAGTCATTAATATGAAGGTGAACAGATTCTCTAATCGCGAAACATCACAATAATTTCATACGTCATTTATTCACGAGATGCCTTGAGATATTCTGGTATTTTACGAAGTATTCTTTAAATTTCGACTCAACATCAAATTTAGAATCAACATCAACATCAACATATGTAGCAAATATGGAATTCTGGTTACATATTGTTTTTGCTAGTACTATGGAATAAATTAGTACACTAAAATTCTCGTAGCAGTTGAAAACTTCTGGGCGACATGTGTTCCAGGAAGAGTTTTAGGAGTACACTCGGTCCGAACATATCTGCGTTGAGCTATCTTGAGAAGCGTGTCACTTCACTGCGTTACAACATCTATCTTGAGAAGCGTGTCACTTCACTGCGTTACAACATCTATCTTGAGAAGCGTGTCACTTCACTGCGTTACAACATCTATCTTGAGAGGCGTGTCACTTCACTGCGTTACAACATCTATCTTGAGAAGCGTGTCACTTCACTGCGTTACAACATCTATCTTGAGAGGCGTGTCACTTCACTGCGTT
>SDVV010038637.1:0-10713 GCA_016164225.1 Gammarus roeselii
AGAAACTAACTTGATCAATTTGCCTTAATATATAACTACAGTGTCCGAGAAGTACAGTGCCTGAGTCACTAACAAATAACAAACAGCCTAACCAATACATTCGATAAAAGATTCAAATATCTAGCCATCCTACATCTAATTCCTTCACTAAAAGCATACATCCTAATTATCATCTATCTAATACCTTCCCTAAAAGCATACATCCAGTCCTAATATATAACTACAGTGTCAGAGAAGTACAGCGTCTGAGTCACTAGTAAATAACATACATCCTAAGCAATACATTCGATAAAAAAGGTTCAAATATCTACCCATCCTATATCTAATTCCTTCACAAATAACATATATCCTAATTCCTTCACTAATAAAAATAATACATCCTGACCAATACATTCAATAAAAGAATCAAATATCTAGCCATCCTATATCTAATTCATTCACTAAAAGCATACATTCGCTAATTATAGCCAAAATCTAATTCCTTCACTAAAAGCATACATCCTAAATCCTGCATACATCCTAAATCCTTCACAAAATAACAAACATAGAGTCACAAATTATCCAGGGCGGTTTCCGTACCCCTGTTCTTGCACCTCTGTTCTTGCACCGCAAGTCTCGCACCGCAAGTTTTGCACCGCAGGTTTTGCACCGCAGGTTTTGCACCGCAGGTTTTGCACCGCAGGTTTCGCACCGCAGGTTTCGCACCGCAGGTTTCGCACCACTATTAACTACTAATAAACCTTTTGATGCAGACTGGTAGGTAGAAGTAACAGAGTCATCAGGACCAGACATGCCTCACACTCGGGCGAGGCATTTGTGTCAGCAGTTACTATATATTGGACAAGTGGGAGGGGAGAAACAGGGTGATGCCCCCAGGAGGGATTAACCTTGCTTTGGGATTGAGAATAGTGAATGGTCACAACTGGACTTCTGTAAGCTTTACTCTTAAAATAAAAGATTGAGCCCAAGACTCACAAAAAAGAACAAGAAGAAAGACTATCTTGCAAAGTACTCAAGGGTCTGGCTAAAAATGTTTGGATGCAAATTGACAGGTCCTTACACATATACAGTTGGCAAAGGTTCATTCTAGAATAATTTCATGGATAGTCCTGAAGTACATTGATTGGGTTGGGGTGTAAAGCAAAGACAGGAAAAGGAGATTGAGGATAGGCAATTAGGCATGGCATGTTATTGCAACAAGATAGGCAAGATGCAGCATATTAATAAGTTTTATTTGTAGTGTACAAGGATCATTTTCTCTCCTCAAGATCACGGGTGAATGATTGATGGTCGAAACATTACCAGAATCAAAAGAATCGTGGGAGCTAGACAAATCAGAGAGGAGCATAATAAATTATCTAGAATTGTGAATTCACATCATTCTTTTATTTGACTATGGTAAGTGAATACTGAAAAAGGGGGACATCTGGGATCTACATGTATCATGAAATCATCAGGGAACAAGTTACTCGAGTGCTACAATGCACGCGGTTCTGAAAGAAATCGTATTGACATGGGTATTGATGGAGTACAGAGAAATAATCATTTTATCCTGCCAATCTGCTTTCATGATAGTAAAGGGTCTGGATACAAACTTCAGGCAGTATATCTGCATAAGAGATTGATTGAATTCTTTCAAGAGGAAACTTCAAGAATAAAGGCAAAGTATGAGAAGAGGAACATGGATTCAGAAATGTTAGTTAGCTTTGAATGGCTTATAATAGTTGAATTTGTTCTTTGCTGTGACCATTTATCAAATAGATTGGTTAAGATATTGTTTTCTCATCCCCCAACGTATCTCTTGGTGCTGCTAGGCTAGGTGACATGACTGAATGAAGTACCTGGGCCACAGCAGGGCTGGACATAATTGATGCCCTGGGCCTAGAAATCTCAATAAATTTGCCCACTTGAGATGGTCCAAAGGAAAGCGTGAATTTTAGCACATTTTGGTTACATTGTTGGCTGTAGTAGAGAGAAGACTCTTTGACGCTAGATTTCCTGATGTCTTTATTGAAAATGAGAACGAAGCAAGTCATTGCACATTTGGAGTACAGCAGTAACCTTGAATCAAAATCAGTTTGGATTGAGGTATTTTCCATAACAGATATGGGATTACCCTTGAAAGCTGTAAGAGGTAATTATGGGCTTGATATAAGCCTGGTAACCAAAGTATAGGGGAGAATAGTTTATAGTTATCCATACAAGTCCAAGCAGCTGTTCGGTTACCTGGTCACTTGGTTTGTCACAACTTTCTTTAGAGCATTATCAGCAATATTGAGGGATTAATCAACAACATGAGAACAGGGGTTCCAATATGTGGAAGGTAAGTTGCCAATAACAGGTCATACCCGCAGTACTATTGAGTTAACACTCATGGCCCACTCTAGTTAGCTCAAGGCAGAGAACTCCTCCTCATGACTATAAATCCTTGTCTTCACCCACTGTTGTTGGTCAGTTTATGTGAAAGAGAGAGCCTCCATTCTTGCCACTAGGGCTGTTTGGCACTCAATGATCCTCTTGCAGCTACCAAGGCTTGAGGAGGCTTCTTTAGAGACCGAGCAGGGCTTTTGCTCCGACTCTGATGACTCACAGCAATTGGATTGGACTATGGTGCACATCTCCAACATAAACATTACAAGTTAGGCGTGGCATACGGCAATTGAGATTTGTGTGAAGGCATTTGTAAGTGTAAATAAGTATTCCATAACATAGTTTGAATACAAAGTGATACAACACAAAAAAATTGAGCACAAACAGAGAAAAAGGATTGATATTCCATAGGTGTCTGGTGCATTTATGTGTGACTATCATGTTCATGAAGGTACAAATGAACACATTAAATGATCAACCCCCCATTCTTCAGGAACCCTTAGGCTTAGAGTTTCCCCTAGTGGGTAGCAAGGACTCAGGCAGGTCACCTTGCCAGTGCTTGACTCTGTATCAATAAGAGTTTAAAACCAGTAGCAATATCTCTTGGAGGGTTTGAGGGCTTTCTAGGTCATTAGACAGCAAGAGGGGGCTGGATGCCTGCAATGCAATTTTCAGTTTTAGGAGACAGTGCATTTGCTAGTGTTTTGAATGATTTTAACTCAGTCATGCCTGCAGGTATAGTTATGAATTAGAATATTATGTTTTCTTGCAGCAAGTTGTAATAGGGCTGATGGAGTGAAGCAAAGGCTGCCAATGATAGGTATGTCTGCATATGCAGATCACTACTGTCAAAGACCATGGAGGCATTTGTGCAAGCTTCCTAAATTTACCACGGGGCGTTTGGAAGAACCTTGCTGCCTCAAGTATTTTGAGCCCTTTATTTCATGAGATGTGACTCAATAGGCATTATGTGCAAGCTTCCTAAATTTACCACAAGGGCGTTCGGAAGAACCTTGCTGCCTTGAGTATTATGAGCCCATTGTTTTATGAGATGTGACTCAATAGGCATTATGTGCAAGCTTCCCTAATTTACCATGGGGGCGTTCGGAAGAACCTTGCTGCCTCAAGAATTTTGAGCACTCTCTTTTATGAGATATGACTTGATAGGCCGTGTGGCAGAACCATGCTTCCTTGAGAACGTTGGCACACTTTTCATGAGATATGACTCAATAGGCCGTTTGGAAGAACCGTGCTTCCTCCTCGAGCAAGTTGACACTATTTATGGGATATGACTCGATAGGCTGTTTGGAAGAACCGTGCATCCTCAAGCAAGTTGACACTATTTATGAGATATGTCTGGATAAGCGGTTTTGAAGAAGCGTGCTTCCTCGAGCATGTTGGCACACTATTTTATGAGATATGACTCGATTGGTCGAATGCACGTACGTGCTTCCTCGAGCATGTTGATCACACTATTTATTATATGACGCAATACGCAGTATGTGCGAGGTTCCTGATTTTATCGCAACGACATGTAAACAACTAAGACGGAGGACATGTAAGTGAACGAAGTCCCGAACAAGCACGCACAAAGAGATGAAAGTTGCTGTCTGTAATTTATGGTAACAAAGTTGTAGGTTCTCTAAGGTGCTTAATGCTGTACTTGACTTTGTTGATCCGGACGTGGCGGGAAACAGCGGGAGCGAGCACATAAAGACCGCCGCGGACGCGTACAAAAGCTTGAATGTTGGTTCTCAGCAACAAACGGTAGAGCAGGATTGCCAGCCGTACCAATCGAAATGTTTTATTGTAATAAAACTTATTCTTGATAAGGTACGGAGAGCACAATCAAGGCATCCGAGGACACCAGATGATGCTGTCATCGCCAACGGCTCCCGGGAGGAAATTACTATACCTGAACTTCGACTCATTTTGCATTGCAAAAAATGTTACACGTCATGCAAGACAAAATGTGAACAAGTTGCTTCGTTTTGAACCTTCGGTGTGTCTTGTTCGGCATGCTTCAGATTTCTTAGTCTCGTTTCAACCTTGTCGAGATTTTGACGTTCTGTGTCCTCACTTATGAAATTAATCAACAATAAAGTAAATCTTCATTTACTTCTCGCGTTCATCAAATCCGTCAGGTTGCCTGTGCGTCTGTCACCATGACAGCTCAGTCTGGTGGCCTTCTATTCAGTCAACCGGCTGTTGAAGACGTAGCCACTGTAGGACGGCTCCAAGTTCCTAACCATGCGAACCTTGGCTCCTGACGTAGGATTTCTAGCAAAGAATATATCTGTAGCTGCAGATTTCTCAATTTTATCCTGCACCAGTTAGAACCCCAAACATTCTAATATTGAAGGCCTCTACCTTTCACTTCATTGTCACCCGCTGAAACATCATCTGACTGCCTCATCCTCCATGAGGATCATTAAACCCTCCCCCCTCCCTTCATCTTCATCACACCCCTACCAAAATGTACTGCTCTAGCATGCCGCCTTATCCCATGCTCTCCTGAGAGGAACAGTCATTGTGCTCTATGTTTAGCAGGTAGACACAAATAAAATCATAGCCTTTCATTCTGCACCTCAACAATTTATGATGAACATAATAAATTACCTTCTTAAAGTCACCCAGACTTGCACTCCCTATACTGGAGAAGTAATTTTTGACTTGATTGACATCGAAGTTCGATCTTTTTTTTTATCTCCTTCAATTTCAAAGACTGAGTTTATGAGACCCTTTCTGACTGAGTCTCTCTTCCTATCAGTCCACTCTATGCAAATCTCCATTAGGTGCAGCTCTACTATCCCACAGCGGGTGTTCTTCAAAATATTTTTCTCTGTATGTTCGCTTGTATTGAGTTAAGGAGCCAATGTTTACGCACTTTTTTGCCACTTTTCATTTTAAAAAAATTAGTGATGATGGGTTTTAAAGCCTAGAACGTTCGATATAGACTTAAACGATCAGAAAATTCGACATTTTTTGATATGTCCTTGAAAATATCCTCAGACTTTTTATTCATTGTAGGGGGCGGGGGGGTGGGAACTGGTGCGTCAACACTTTCCGCAATGCCCTATGTTGACGTACCTGGCCCTATGTTGACACAGTAGCTCAAAAAAGCTAATAGTTCAAACAGTTGAGGAAATAGAATTGTTGGCTTCACATATGTTAATTAATAACAATATGTAGTTAGAGGTGAAGTGGGTGAGAAAGGGAGAGACCGGAAAAGAGGAATATCGAGGATGACAGAGAGGCTGACATTGTTGCTGTGGGTGGTGGTGCTCGGATGCCAGTTTTGGGAGAAAGACTTGTTGCGGACATTACCAGGGAAGAGGTGCAGGAGGCGGTGGACGTGATGAAAGCAGGGAAAGCCCCTGGTTTGGATATGGTTGCGACCGAGTGCCTGAAGATGAGTGGAGTAACGATTGTCGAATGGTTGGTGAGGTTACTGAACTTGTGTTTTGTGGCAGGCGTGGTACCGAGTGAGTGACGCAGTGCCTCCATTGTTCCGCTATATAAGGATAAAGGAGATAGAAATGAATGCTGCAACTTGAGAGGTACCAGTCTGTTATGTGTGGTTGGTAAGTTGTACGGGAGAGTGCTGATCTAAAGGATTAGAGACTGTACGGACTGCGCAATTGGAGAGGAACAGTGTGGATTTAGGAGTGGTGGAGGGTGTACCGATCAGGTTTTTGCAGTGAGACAGGTCTGGGAGAAGTACCTTGCCAAAGGAAAAGATGTGTTCTGAGTCTTCGTGGATCTGGAGAAGGCCTACAACAGGATTGCCAGGAAAGCGCTGTGGAGGGTGTTGCGTTTGTATGGAGTGGGCGGACATCTGTTGGAAGCGGTGCAGAGTTTCTATGCTGGCAGCCGAGCATGTGTCAGAGTGGGGAGCGAGGTGAGTGATTGGTTCACAGTGAAAGTGGGACTGAGACAAGGCTGCGTGATGTCTCCCTGGCTGTTCAACCTCTATATGGATGGAGTGGTCAGGGAGGTGAACGCAAGTGTGCTAGGTCGTTGCTTGGAACTGTTGGAAGCAAATGGGCGGAGTTGGCAGTTGAGCCAGTTGCTATTTGCTGATGATACGGCCCTGGTTGCGGATTCCAAGGAGAAGCTATGTAGGCTAGTGTCTGAGTTTGGTAGAGTGTGTGAGGGGAGGAAGCTTCGAGTGAACGTCAGTAAGAGTAAAGTAATGAGATGCTCGAGGAATGTCGATGCGAGCAAAATTAGTGTCACCCTAAATGGAGAGCTCATGGAGGAAGTTCAGTGTTTTAAGTATTTGGGCTCCCATGTGGAGAAAACTGAACTAGTGGAAACTGAAGTGAAGCCGCGAGTGAAGTATTGGGTGCACCAAAGAGTGTAATGAGCTGTAGGACGTTGGGGATGGAAGCAAAGAGAGGGCTATATGAGGGTGTTGTTGTCCCAACTGTGCTCTACGGAGCTGAGGATTGGGGGTGAGAGCAGAGGAGAGAAGATGGTTGAATGTTTTCGAGATGAAATGTTTGATGAGCATAGTTGGAGTAACGCTGAGAGACTTGATCACCAACGACGTGGTTCGAAACAGAATAGGGATGGTGGAGAAGTTGGAGGACAGAGTTGATTCGCGTGTTCTGAGATGGTTCGGGCACATGGAGAGGATGGATGAAGGGAGATTGGTGAAAAGGGTGATGAATGCGGAGGCGAGTGGTCGCAGATCTAGAGGTAGACCGAAGTTTGGGTGGATGGATGGTTGATTTTGACGCTGCTCTGATGTGCTTTCCCGCCCTTGGCACCCCGCTGTCGGGATGGTTGTGAGTGGGGGGGGGCGGCTATTATGAGGCGACGGGGGTAAACCAGTAAAAACTGTGGGGCCCTGCTGCTGACGACGGATCCTCGGACTGCACTCGTGACCAAGAGTGTATGTTGAGGGGGTACCGGCCGGACCCTTGAGCACAAAAGGGCTAAGTTGTGTGTATGTGAGCGTATGAGGGTGTGAGGTGCGCCTTGCCGTCGGCCACCCCCCATTCTGGGGGATGCGGCCTAGTTTCTGTATCTGTATCTGTATGTAGCTACCCATAGGTGTCAAACTTTTTATTTATCTTATTTCTTATTATGTGAAAATTTGTCATGTTTTTTTTTTGATGAAGTGTCTAACATGTGTAAATTTGGCAACTGCTCCTGCACCTCATGGCCCCATCATGTTATTTGATATATTTTAAAATCTATACGGCCGACTCTACGCAGCACGCTGCTGCCAAGTAGCGGCATATTGTTGAACTAAGCTGCTGCTTGGGAACCGGCTGTCTTGAATGCAGCATGCCACTGCCAAGCAGTGGTGTATTATTGAACTACGCCGCTGCATGGGAACCTTCAGTCTTGACTATCAAGGTCTCTTGCTGCGCGCATGTCAGTATCTGGATTGCAGCCCCGCTCAACATTTCCGCAGAAAGAGGTATTGCGTCAGTACAAAACACCGCAGCGTGAGCTGTGAAGTATATGCAACTCCATGGTCAATAAATTTTCCATAACTCCGCAAGGATCACTATTTGGAGTAACCCTTATCCGCATTGGACATTTCCTGTCTTACTGGCCTAGCGCACTATGCTGGCCCTATTTTGACCCAGTGTTGCCCAGAAAGTAAAACAGCTAAATGAACCTTATAGCCCCTGTTAATAAGATTCATTATCCTATGATATGCTTACGTTGGTAAGGATCTATTTGCAATGATTTGATAAAGTGCGTCAAGACAGGACCGCTCTTTTTGAAAGGCCTTATGTTGATGCACCTCCCCCTTCCCCATAATTTTTTAATAAGTTGTATTAGTGTCAAAAGTTACCTGGGAAACCCAACAATCGTCGTGCAAGAAAAAACTGTGGTATTAATCATTTTTAATGCAATTAATTTGCAATTATTTAGTCACATTATCCATAGCTTCTGCCAAGAAAAATGAAAACATGATTTGTGAACTTGTTTTTAAAACAAAATTTACACTAGCGTCGACCCGGGTGACTCCCGGCATTTCCGCATACTTTGATATAACTCAAAAAGTACGCTGAAGAGAAACTTTGTATTTACGGTAAGTATAGCCACTATTATCATCATGCAGCACCGTATGTTTCAACGTTCTGTCATCAGTTTAAAAATAAGCTATTTACAAAAAACCGTGCGGTGAGCTATGGCCGCCATCGGGGATAATTTCCCGCACCGAACGGGGTGATTTCCCGCACCCCCCATTAATCAATAATTGAAACCCGAATTTAAAGTTTGAGAGTACCAATCAAAAGAGCATGCATATATTAGTAATAATCAGTTACTTAAAATGAAATGTAAATTAAAATATTACGTCTGTGACAGGTGATTTTGAAGCTTGTCTTTTGCTGTTGTCATACCCGACTTTCTAAGGATTTTTTTTCACAATTTTGTCGCGGGAAACAAAGTTTTTCTTCGATAATTGCAATCTAACTTTACTGGAAGTCATTTCTCCACATCCCAAACAAATTATGACCCTAAAGTATCAGGAAATGAGCAAATATTACGAAATAACTATCCTTTAAATAATACAATAAAACAAGTAAAATATGTATTTCGTCAATTCTATTGCAAACTTGTTGCATCAACATTAATACAAGTCATGCTAGGTAAGGTATTGCTATCTTGATATGAAAATATGATAAAAGAATATTGTTCCTGGGCATTAAACATAAGTTAACACTTAGGCCTAGACTTGTCACCATGTGGTATGAACATCGGGTCATTATAAAATTAGTTACGCATTTTGAAATTAGCTGTGGTGTCATTATTGTGGGTCATTTACTTCCAGATGTCATTACATGAGCAAAAAATTTAATGTAACTACTTTTAATTGAAGAAAAACGAAGATATTTATTAACAAAATAGGTACGGGGAATCAACACCGATCGTTTTTTCACCTGGGGCGATTCTCCGCTGTTGTACATTTGTATATATATCTACAAAAGCTTACATCTCTTTCCTAAATTCTTCTTATGCAACAAACTACATCATATTCTAAGGATCACCACCAAATTTGGCCCTGTCACATAACGACCCAATGTTTATAACACATTGGAGTTATAAACATTGACAAGAGGAAGAAACGTTTTACTGACAAGAGGAAGAAACATTTTACTGACAAGAGGAGATGAAGTGGAGTGAAGCTTCTTTTATTGTGCCAAAACCTATTTTAATGTGTCGAAACTTTTTAATGTGGAGTTTTATGACAAATAAATAAATTTTGAAAATCAGTTATAGCTACAGTACATAGCAAGATACTGGCTTTGCCGAGTGCAATGCTTGGAGCGACATGTGCGGTGGTTGGGGGGAGGAGTGTTCTTATGAAGGGAGACTTGTTTAGGAGTCGTGATAGAAAAGATGGAAAGATGTACAATGTCAAGGTGGTCGACCTCCGTGAAGAAAGAGTTAAGCTCCACTACGTGGGATGGGGGAAGAGTCGTGAGGAGTGGGTGGAGCTCTGTTCAGGTCGCCTTGAGGAGACCGATGCCGGGAGTGTGGGTTCCGGTTGCGGTTTGGTGATGGCTGAGTCATGTGGTGATGGTGATGCTTACAGCACAAGCTCAGTGGAGTCGGCGATTCAGGCACTAGAGGAGTTCAGCAGGGGAGAAATTTGACCTTAGAGGTGCAGAGAAGGGCAAGTTTGGGGGGGCCACTCCTCGATGCGGCACGGCTTCTCCGCTGCAGTCTACCCCTGTGGACGCCGGTGCTCCTGCGCGAGGCTGCTTGCCGTCGTCCCCGTCTGCGCCTGCTGTGGATCTGCTGTCCTCGCCTTTGCGGTCGGCTGCGGTGCCTGGTGGCGTTGCAGACGTGAGTGTGCGGGGTTGTGGGGGGCGGAGTGCTGGGCTTGCCGGTGGTCTTGTGGGCAGCTGGGCTGCTGTAGCAGGCGCTGGTTTGGCGTGTGGCTTTTGCCATACCAGGCTGAGTGGTCAGCCTGTTTTTTTGTGGTGTTTGTCGGAGGGGTTTCCACTCAGAGACAATGTGTTTGGGTATTTAGGGGAGATTGTTTGATGCTGTTCTATCAGATTCGTCAGGTGCTGTAAGGTATATTTGTTGTCACTGTCAAGGCTGCGGAGATAATTTGGAGACTGTCTACCATCTTCAGGAGTCATTTTCTCAATTGCTGGTGGCGGTCGGAGCATTGGTGGGGCAGGTGTGAGGCCACATTGCACAATTGGGTACGAGGTTGAGAACATTACGTGCGTTTTCATTGCGGAATATTAATAACCAAACCAGCCGTGCGCCTAAGAAGCTGAGATTAGCATATCTAAACCTTTGCGTGCGCTAGCAGAGTATGTTTGTAGAGTTCCGTGCGCTACTGTCAAAGATACT
>SDVV010038638.1:0-10713 GCA_016164225.1 Gammarus roeselii
GTAACAATGCTACTTGTTGATGAGTGACTGTGTCCAGTCTGCCGCTAGACAAGGAACAGGTTTGTTGGTGCCTCGTGACGTAACAATGCTACTTGTTGATGAGTGACTGTGTCCAGTCTGCCGCTAGACAAGGAACAGGTTTGTTGGTGCCTCGTGACGTAACAATGCTACTTGTTGATGAGTGACTGTGTCCAGTCTGCCGCTAGACAAGGAACAGGTTTGTTGGTGCCTCGTGACGTAACAATGCTACTTGTTGATGAGTGACTGTGTCCAGTCTGCCGCTAGACAAGGAACAGGTTTGTTGGTGCCTCGTGACGTAACAATGCTACTTGTTGATGAGTGACTGTGTCCAGTCTGCCGCTAGACAAGGAACAGGTTTGTTGGTGCCTCGTGACGTAACAATGCTACTTGTTGATGAGTGACTGTGTCCAGTCTGCCGCTAGACAAGGAACAGGTTTGTTGGTGCCTCGTGACGTAACAATGCTACTTGTTGATGAGTGACTGTGTCCAGTCTGCCGCTAGACAAGGAACAGGTTTGTTGGTGCCTCGTGACGTAACAATGCTACTTGTTGATGAGTGACTGTGTCCAGTCTGCCGCTAGACAAGGAACAGGTTTGTTGGTGCCTCGTGACGTAACAATGCTACTTGTTGGTGAGTGACTGCGTCCAGCCTGCCGCTAGACAAGGAACATGTTTGTTGGTGCCTCGTGACGTAACAATGCTACTTGTTGGTGAGTGACTGTGTCCAGCCTGCCACTAGACAAGGAACAGGTTTGTTGGTGCCTCGTGACGTAACAATGCTTCTTGTTGGTGAGTGACTGTGTCCTGTCTGCTGCTAGACAAGGAACAGGTTTGTTAGTGCCTCGTGACGTAACAATGTTACTTGTTGATGAGTGACTGTGTCCAGCCTGCAGGTTTGTTGGTGCCTCGTGACGTAACAATGCTACTTGTTGATGAGTGACTTTGTCCAGTCTGCCGCTAGACAAGGACAGGATTGTTGGTGCCTCGTGACGTAACAATGCTACTTGTTGATGAGTGACTGTGTCCAGCCTGCCGCTAGACAAGGAACAGGTTTGTTAGAGTGACTGTGTCCAGCCTGCCGCTACACAAGGAACAGGTTTGTTAGAGTGACTGTGTCCAGCCTGCTGCTGGACAAGGAACATGTTTGTTGGTGCCTCGTGACGTAACAATGCTACTTGTTGATGAGTGACTTTGTCCAGCCTGCCGCTGGACAAGGAACAGGTTTGTGGGTGCCTCGTGACGTAACAATGCTACTTGTTAATGAGTGACTGTGTCCAGTCTGCCGCTAGACAAGGAACAGGTTTGTTAGTGCCTCGCGACGTAACATTAGGTTAAAGAGTTAAAAATAAGGTAATTTTTTGGGAGTGAAATTATAATAATTATTTGTAGTAAACCGTGCTAATGAACTGATGCCCAAGAAGAAGGGATCGTTTTTTAGCTCTCTAAGTCGCTCTAGCTTTCCAAGCTGCTCTAGCTAGTGCGTAGTAACTGTTGGTAGTGGTTTATGAGGAGTATGCAATAGTTATGAGTATGTCTGTCGCATATCTCTATCATATTGTTAATGTTGCAATCATTTGCTCCGTAAACTGTCAAAATCTAAGTTTCAAGCTTCTCTAATAAGTTTGAAAAGTATTTTACTAAGAAAATGAACGGTGGAAATACTTTATTCTCCTTCGTCAAACGAAGACTCGAACAACTTACAGAAACAGGCAAGGTACGTGCAAATGATAAACGAAGACCATCAGATGAGACTAATAATAATAATAGACTTTATTGAAGCACTCGATGGTACAGTAATGATTACACAGAAACAAATTTGACAGCGTTCCTACCAATACATTCAAATTACGCACCAAAAGAATGTACTTGGAGACAAGACAGAGTAGGGCTGCAATACGCGACATGGATTTCTAAGTTGAGTTAGCGACAAGTGCGACTGGATACATTAGTATATACTAAAGCTCACTTTATGAGAAGGAAAGTACATAGCCACCTGTCAGCCACTTATCAGGGACGTCTCTCAGCCTGCCATTCACGTACGTACAATGGGCCCACAACATGGATAGGCAGACAGATGTCAAACATTTATGTTAATATCGGGATCTTCCGACACCAGCAGGATTATGTTCCACCTCTCTATTATTGGAGATAATTTTTATCCCTCACTATTACATAAGGCCTCCAGGAAGGGATTATTAGATTTTATAATACGCTCCTGGAGGCTACAGGCTCGTACATCATATGCTGCAAATACAAAGCTAGCAGTCGTTCTTCTAGGTACACCAACCAACCTCCGGAAAATATAATTGTATGCTACTCTCAGTTTACTGATAGTGGCTGTTGTAAATTTACACCACAGTGAGTTACAGTAGATAGGGTAGCAGTAGGTTTCGTAGAGCTGTATTTTTACATCTGTCGTGCAGACGTTAAATTACCTTTTAAGCTGATTGCCACCCGTGTTTAATTTCCGGAGTTGCTTAGAGATATAAGCATTGTCACACCGGTCGTTTGTTATTAAGTGACCTAAGTAGGGGAAACTGTCCACATAATCCAACTGAGTTCCGTTTAACACATTATTCGTTTGAAACTGGAACCTTTGCATGGTGCGCAATTTTACTAGCAAACAAACAGATTTGCTAGTATTGTACCTAATGTCTGTTGTTGCGACCTCCGCTTAGCATATATTTAGCATAATTTTAAGAGCATCCACATGAGGAGCCAGTAGGACCACATCGTCGGCATAGCTAATTGCGTTAATACAGCACTAAGTAACCTGATAGAGTTCTTCACAACGTGTAATGGATTAAATGCGACTATGTATGAACCGACCGGCAAAACTCAGTGGCATATCTGAACACAAAGTATCCGAATCTTTACAAAGCATGCCATATTTAACCAAACAGCTATCAAATTAGGTGTAGAGTACACATTTAAAATGACGTCAGACATTGTGCATATGAATTAAGCAAGGGTAAAATTTGTTCTGACAATACAGTGGGCAGCAAAGGTTGTTAGTGTATGTGTGAGTCAGGAGCCTATTGGCTCCATGTAGCATATGCCAGCCATATGTAGATTTGTAGATTATCAATATAATTTATGCCTGTAATTTGCTCATAATCTCTTCACTGTTGAAACTAGAACAATCAAACTGTGAAAACAGACGAAAAGTTGCAAATGAATTACGTTTGAATTTGGTCAGAAAGAGATGGAAGCCTTCTTCTCACACTCTTTTTCTGACACTTCTCGTGGACCGGGGGGGGAGGGAGGGATTTGTGTACTGAGGCGTTTCGCTTTGTGCTTTTAGGCTCACGTTCGTAAGCCCAACCCTTCAAAATCGTGTCGCCTTATGCTCAGCTCAGTTGAATTTGATAAGGCGCCACAATGATCTCACGCCAAACCTGCTCGTGGTTGTACGATTCGGTGACCCCAGAAAAAGTCGTTTCACGGATCTGAACCAATTATGCTCACGTCTGTGATTGGCTGATACCTGCCCGGCTAAGAGATGCACAATAATAACATACGAGCTAGAAAAAGTGCCGTTAGCCAAAAGATTTATAAATCTTGGTTAGCCCCCAAAAGCGTATTATAAATTATAGGAGACCCTTCAAGGAAGCTTTATGTAATAGTGAGGGATACAAATTATCTCCAATAATAGAGAGGTGGGTCAGAATCGTGTTGATGCAGGAAGATCCCGATATTAATAGGAATAATATTTGCCATCTAGGTATCTGGCTATCCATGTTGTGGGCCCATTGAACGTATGTAAATGTCAAGATGGGAGACGTCCCTGATAAGTTGGCTGACAGGTGATTTTGTGCTTTACTTCTCTAAAATTCAGTTTTGTTACATAGGTACATATTCATGTGGGAGAGGGACATAAAATTTATCCAGGCGCGCCTGTCACTAAATCAACTCATGAATCTATGTCGCGTATTTCAGCCCTACTCTGTCTTGTCTCCATGTATGTTCTTTTGGTACGTAATTTGAATGTATTGGTAGGAATGCTCTGTCAAACGTGTTCTCTGTAATCATTTTTGTTCCATCGGGTGCTTCAATAAAGACTATTAATATATTTATTATTGTTGTTATTGTTATTATTATTATACGCGGGGATAGAGACAAATGTACTGGGCAGAACTTCATCTTTTGGGAAGTATTTCAACATGAAGGCTGAACAATAGAACCAGAACATGTATTAATAATAATAATAATAATATTAATAACAGTAATAGTAATAATACCTTTTTTTAACAAACAACATGGGCATAGTATTACAATTGAGACATCTTATTTTAGGGTTGCAGTGGAAACAAAGTTATAAAATTACCTCACACAATTAAGAAAATAAGTTAAGGCATACAACTTTATCGTGCCCATGTGTCTACGCTGTTCATTAATTTATGTTTCATGGGTTGCTAAAAGACAACAAGACACAGTAGTGCAAAGCGCACCCGTGCACTGGCGGGTGTGACGCCGGGAAACTTTGAAACCTCATGTAGTAAAGAACGGCATGACATCACAGAACCATGTTTCTTACGTTCACCAGTAGGGGGCGCTGCATCGTGTCGCCTTTTCGCGAGCGAAATGAGACAAAACTGGGTGAGTGTGAACCCGTTTGAGGTGAACCAGAAAAGCTTAAGGCGAAACGCCTATGTGAACACTAAGTGCACGGAAAGTAGCATTCCATGACCAAGTTTTAAACGATATTCCGTACATGAAAATTTAATTGACAGATTACTAGACTTGAACACTAATAGCACACAACAATTTATTGAAGTGTGTGATCTCAAGTGGATCAGGCGACCGAGTGAAAAGTATTATGCCAATTCGGCTTCATGTCAGGTTCTAACAGCTGGATATTAAAAAGGAGATATCAGGTGCCTTTATTACGTTTATCCAATTGAAAAATGAACCATCATTGTTTGTTTCAGACAAGCGGCAACAGCAACACAATCAACATCTCCGCGCAGCACCAACAGCCAGTAGAAATACAGCACAGCAGCAGCAACCCTCACATCCATGGCAGCAAGAAGGACTCCAGTGCCAAGAAGGACAAGAACACATCTCGTCACTCATATCATCTCCAACAGGGGATCAATGGCAGCGCAGCACCTTGTAAGAATGCAGTCAATGGCAACACTGCACCTGTCAAGAATGCAGCCAATGGCAGCGCAGTCTCTGGACGAACTCCTTCTACATACAACGTAAGGAATTCGGGTTCTCACTTATAATGGTAAATTAATCTTTTTATGCGTTAATGTGATTGTAATGGTAATTATCTGTGACCTGAAATAGGCTTTTTCTGACAATTATATTATAAATATGTTGCATCACTTAATACTGTTTTCTGTGTTAGAGTTATTGTTCATTTTATGTTCCGGAAGTAAACGTGTCATGTGAGATTTGGCCTTTTAACTTAATATCGTGTGAGTTACATATTGAAACAGTTAGATGAAATATTATATCCTCTTCTGTGGCTACACGGTCTCCTTCATCACTTCCTCAGCCTCCATTAATACCCATCACCTCTCGGCTCGTGCTGAGAGCCTGAGCTTGGCTCCTATGGCAGTCACTTCTAGAAGCACGGTCTCCTCCATCACTTCCTCAGCCTCCATTAATACCCACCACCCCTCGGCTCGTGCTGAGAGCCTGAGCTTGGCTCCTACGGCAGTCACTTCTAGAAGCACGGTCTCCTCCATCACTTCCTCAGCCTCCATTAATACCCACCACCCCTCGGCTCGTGCTGAGAGCCTGAGCTTGGCTCCTACGGCAGTCACTTCTAGAAGCCCGAACAAGATGTACATAAAAGGGGACCTTGTTTATTTATATCTTGAGCCCATCCTTTCTTGATGGGGATGAGGATTGGGATTGCTCGCTTGTCCAAGAAAAAAAATGCGTCAGATGAATAAATTGTGGCTCTGGTGACATGAAAGTGTCGGTGGGCCTAAGGCCCGGTCAGGGCACAGGCTGTGTCCAAGTGGGTTCATATCCGGCGAGGATATGAAACAGGGTGGGTTGATGGACTTTCGCTGGGCCGGGGCCCCAGAAGCCCCCACCACAGACAAGTCATCTTGATGGATTTTGCCCGCCTGACTCATGTAGGCTTCCTCGTGGGCGGTCATCAGTCTGGTTCATCAGACGAGAGCAGCAAAACAATCTTGTTGTCACATTATCCTCTCACTCCTCATTCCCCGAGCCAGAAGGGTTTGGCATCTGCCCAAGCCCATCGCTGTGTTATAATTCATCCTTCAGCATTCCTCTCACTCCCTGACCTCCACCTGGACTAGCGTGACGTAACTATACCACCATCTGTCTCCAAACGTTTATCTCAACCACCTCCACCTGGACTAGCGTGACGTAACTATACCACCATCTGTCTCCAAACGTTTATCTCAACCACCTCCACCTGGACTAGCGTGACGTAACTAAACCACCATCTGTCTCCAAACGTTTATCTCACCCACCTCCACCTGGACTAGCGTGACGTAACTAAACCACCATCTGTCTCCAAACGTTTATCTCACCCACCTCCACCTGGACTAGCGTGACGTAACTAAACCACCATCTGTCTCCAAACGTTTATCCCACCCACCTCCACCTGGACTAGCGTGACCTAACTATACCACCATCTGTCTCCAAACGTTTATCCCACCCACCTCCACCTGGACTAGCGTGACGTAACTAAACCACCATCTGTCTCCAAACGTTTATCTCACCCACTTCCACCTGGACTAGCGTGACGTAACTATACTACCATTTGTCTCCAAACGTTAATCTCACCCACCTCCACCTGGACTAGCGTGACGTAACTATACTACCATCTGTCTCCAAACGTTTATCTCACCCACCTCCACCTGGACTAGCGTGACGTAACCATACCACTATCTGCCTCGGAACGTTCATCTCACCCACTATGTCGTTACCCTGACCACTTGGCTTGTATTACCCTAGGAGTACAAGATGTTACCTATCCACCTCTACACCCCTCTCCTCCCCTCATCCTCTTAGCACGGCTTGTATCACTGAACTTCGAACTTGAAACCTGGTTTGATGAAACAACATTAGACCAGCGTAATTCGCTCAGCTTTTTTTTTCATTTTAACGCTAGAACGATAATATTTGAAATGGACATTACAGCCTATAGCACAATAAAATATGAACTCCTGATATCATAAAGTATGGCTATCGGACATCTAAATGTTCTTATGCAACAATTCGTTGCTAGTCTTAATTTTTGTTATCTTTATAATTCTTGGTGCTTAATCTCACCATGAATAGAATGACCACGAAATCGTCGCAGGATCCGTTTGCTCCGCTTGGTTTTAAGTTCGCGCGTTTTGGGGAGTATTTGAGAGGGGAGTCTGTACGTGTTTTGTGAGCTCGAATGTCAATGGAACTAGGATTCTAGGATTAAACGTTGCATCATGTTTTATAGATTACAATTCACTGAGCAGATAACCAGGCTCGAACACTAACTGCCCTAAGCCATTTAATGAAATGAAAGACCTAAAGTGGATATTTGGGAGTTATTGAAAAGCATTATGCCACATACAAGAGAACAAACGCTAAAC
This sequence comes from Gammarus roeselii, assembly GCA_016164225.1. Lineage (NCBI taxonomy): Eukaryota > Metazoa > Arthropoda > Malacostraca > Amphipoda > Gammaridae > Gammarus > Gammarus roeselii. The sequence continues at coordinate 7,592 of SDVV010038638.1, forward strand.
TGCGAATAAATAACATTTCATTCTCGTGTACCATTTCATCGGCTCATTATTTTGGTAAGAAAAAGAAGACTTCATCTCTCTCTCAACCCCTATTTCGTACTGACACAAAAAGTTGTTTATCTGCAATTCTACGTGTGTTTTATCATTGTTATTGTCCAAGCGTCAATAGTCAATAACATATGAGCAAAATACATCCGACCAAATGCAGGGTAATAGCACCCAGAAATAGACTTACGTCGCGAGACCGCCGCAATCCGTTTGCTCCTGCACGGTTTAAAGTTTGTACTCCGTATGGAGGGTGTGGGGCGCTTGACGCTCATTCCTCACAAGTTTATGCATCTTGGCTTGTATCACCCCGTCCCGTTCACCCTGGGCCCACAGGATGTCAGTGGCAAGAGAGGCACCGTGACGAGAGAGCGGAGCTTCATGCGACCCCACTCACAGGCCTTCCACAGCACGATGGCCAATCCCCTGCAGGTGTGTCCCCCCTCATCCGCGCGTCACTATCCTCAGGCGCGTACCCAGAAATTCCTCAAGAGATGCAAGCAAATTGGTCTTTGCATTCGGAAACGTTTGAACTGACTATGATTTTCCCTAAATTCTACCTCCCGAGAGAGGATCATCCAACCCATTACTGGGTACGCGCCTGACTGTCCCTGGGCTGCATGGGGCTTGATATGGTTTATTAGATCATGATATCTGAGAGGTGAAGTCCCCCCTCATCTTGCCCCATCCGAATTTTAAACTCGCAAATTTGGTTTAAAGTTTATATTTCATTAGATTTTATTATTATTTATAACTTTCACCACAACCTTCCTTAACTTATGAGATTTTATTTGAAGAAAAATAAGTTCATAATTTAGTCTGGAATTCTGCATAAATGACCGTGCTCTTTGTGTTTAATTCTACTAACTACAATCCCAATCCATGCATTATTACCCATTCCTTTTCCTTGTCTTGCTATTTTTTGGATCCAAGGGGTGAAGTGTTAATCTAAGACGTCCGAAGGCATGGATTTTTTATTTAGGTTGCATTCTAATCATCGTCTAGACTGGACGCTTCCGAGCACCGAAGCCGTGCTCTTCAACCACATGGGTGTGTTCCGTCGCATGCAGCTTCCCTTCGAAATACTTCACGACTCATTTTCATAGAAAACGCAATTATGGGATAAACTACATCATTTCCTCCATGACATCTTGCAAGATTATTGCTCGGAGTTTATATTAATCGCTTCAAGATATTTTGTAAATAATTTGGCTTGAAAAATATTCATAAATATTGTATTTTGAGCCTCGCAAATAACTTACCAGCATATTTTTACTTTATTGTTAATTCGGAAGCGCTCATAATTCATGAAAAACCTCTGTCACAGTTCACATTCAATTTTTCTATCTAATTCAAAGGCTCGTTCTTATCGAGCTTTTGGACATAAATAATCATCATTAAATCTAGAATAAATGATGTGGAGGCTCGTACCACACCATGAGACGAGTCTTCTCCGCAGTCACGTCATCTAGAATACATGATGTGGAGGCTCGTACCACACCATTAAACTAGTCTTCTCCACAGACACATGATCTAGAATACATGATGTGGAGGCTCGTACCACACCATTAGACGAGTCTTCTCCGCAGTCACATGATCTAGAATACAAGATGTGGAAGCTCGTACCACGGCATTAGAGGAGTCTTCTCCGCAGTTACATCATCTAGAATACATGATTTGGAGGCTCGTACCATACCATTAGACGAGTCTTCTCCGCAGTCACATCATCTAGAATACATGATGTGGAGGCTCGTACCAACACCATTAGACAAATCTTCTCCGCAGTCACATCATCTAGAATACATGATGTGGAGGCTCGTACCACAACATTAGACGAGTCTTCTCAGCAGTCACATGATCTGGAATGCATGATGTGGAGGCTCGTATCACACCATTAGACGAGTCTTCTCAGCAGTCACATGATTTGGAATACATGATGTGGAGGCTCGTATCACACCATTAGACGAGCCTCTGCCGCAGTCGCATGATCAAGAATACATGATGTGGAGGCTCGTATCACACCACTAGACAAGCCTCCTCCACAGTCGCATGATCGAGAACACATGATGTGGAGGCTCTCAGTTCTACATTGTGATTTGTTCTTCAATGATTCATCTATCGGATGCGATAGTTGTAACTAATCACACGTATTAAAGCTTTAATGTGTATATTGTAAACAGATACAGAGAATAACACGTCGTTTGCGTGAAGATACAATTTTATTTTCAGTGCCAAGTGCACAGAAAGAGTATATACCTTTACATGATATGCAAGCATGAATCGGTGTTGCAGAAGCAAGCCTGAATTGGTGTTGCAGGAGCAAGCATGGATCGGTGTTACAGAAGCAAGCCTGAATCGGTGTTGCAGGAGCAAGCATGAATCGGTGTTGCAGAAGTAAGCCTGAATCGGTGTTGCAGAGCAAGCATGAATCGGTGTTGCAGAAGCAAGCCTGAATCGGTGTTGCATGAGCAAGCATGAATCGGTGTTGCAGAGCAAGCATGAATCGGTGTTGCAGGAGCAAGCATGGATCGGTGTTGCAGAAGCAAGCCTGAATCGGTGTTGCAGGAGCAAGCATGAATCGGTGTTGCAGGAGCAAGCAAGAATCGGTGTTGCAGAGCAAGCATGAATCGCTGTTGCAGGAGCAAGCATGGATCGGTGTTGCAGAAGCAAGCCTGAATCGGTGTTGCAGGAGCAAGCATGAATCGGTGTTGCAGAAGTAAGCCTGAATCGGTGTTGCAGAGCAAGCATGAATCGGTGTTGCAGAAGCAAGCCTGAATCGGTGTTGCATGAGCAAGCATGAATCGGTGTTGCAGAGCAAGCATGAATCGGTGTTGCAGGAGCAAGCATGGATCGGTGTTGCAGAAGCAAGCCTGAATCGGTGTTGCAGGAGCAAGCATGAATCGGTGTTGCAGGAGCAAGCAAGAATCGGTGTTGCAGAGCAAGCATGAATCGCTGTTGCAGGAGCAAGCATGGATCGGTGTTGCAGAAGCAAGCCTGAATCGGTGTTGCAGGAGCAAGCATGAATCGGTGTTGCAGAAGTAAGCCTGAATCGGTGTTGCAGAGCAAGCATGAATCGG
>SDVV010038639.1:0-10712 GCA_016164225.1 Gammarus roeselii
AAAGCCCAAAGAAATATGATGCCAACAAACTAGGGGACCAGCATACTTTAAACTGTCCAGTTTAAACTGGCAGCGATGACAAATCAGTCGCTTCCGGAAGAGGAGGGCACGGCATTATGATGCGTTAGAGGACTCGGAGGAGCGTGCAGACTTGGTAGAGCATACAAACGGTGGAGACGCACCGTTTAAAGGTCTTATTCTGAAACGCGTAGTCCTATGCCCTATAATTCGACAAGCTGTAGGAGCCGGTCATTGGCATGAACGAAACATGGCTCGATCTCCAGAGTAGAAACCTGTCAGCGTAAATGATGCTATCTGCCAACAAAACTGTTCAGCGAAGGCAAACCAACTACTAACAAATGGAGGGGTGAATCCATGCTATACATAAAAGAAACGATGCCCCCATTTCTTTGAACGACATTTACGGAACACATTGCCCAGTTCTACGGGAAGCTGGGAGAAATAGGCCCGAATAGTCATGAGTCAATTAGCAACGTCGATCCCATGCATATTGACTGGGTGAGCCAAACTGAACAGGCCCCAGGCAACAAACTAGTAGCATTTATTTTCGACAACAGCATGATCCAGTATCCTTGCGACCCAGCCCGAGGGAACAACATTCTGAACCCAATCATGTAATCTAAGCAGCGCTCGGTCGATACAATCCTAGATGGAAACAAGCTCGGAGGTGCTGAACAAAATATCGTGAAATTCACCATCAAAGTGCCCCGTCCTGCCCTTCTGGGAGCTATACGCTGCCCCAACTTTGCGCGAGTAGACTTCCAGGGGACGTGAGAACAACAAAGCGCGCCTGATTTTATAGTACAGCCCAGAGACAGCAGGGTGTATGCTTGCTGCCGCAATCTCAAGGAGAGAGTTCGCGTAGCCTGCGACCGGTGCATACCCATTAGGACAATAATAATTGGTCCAACCCAAAGGATCGGGACTCCTTGGGGTAATGTTGGAGTCGCAAGGGCTTAAAATCGGTGCGACCAACTAAATGTGCAACGATTGAGGGATAACACGGGCGTGTAGGACAACCACTAGGCTAGTCTAATCCTCCAAATGCACGCAAGAGAAAAACATAGCGGACGGCGACAAAAGGATCCCAAAGAAATTCCAGAACACATCAATGAGCGTAAAATAACTAGAGACTCAGAACCTCCCTTGAGGTCATGGTCAGTATCCTGCATAGCTTCTTTCGAACGGAATTGACAGTCAAGGCTTCAGCTATGAACGAGACACCTAATGCTTGGGAGGTTACCCTCAACGACATTGTAATCACACAAGTGGTAGTTGTTCATTTGTCCCGTTGGACACCACCTTCAGTGCGAACGTGAGGAGAGGTTGTGTGTAGGGTGCTCCTAGAACTCTTGTGGTATGAAAAATATGATAGGGTAACAGGGATGCTGGGGAGGTTTTCCCTCACACATCAGGAATTCTAACATGAGAGCAAAAAGAATCAACATCAACGGTGTATCTCATAATTTTGTTTACGGGAAAAATAATTTGTAAGCGACTCGAGTGAAATGCAGAGCTAACAACCACTGCCCTGCAGGCTTGATATCGCCCAAACAGCCTCAAACCCACGCCCCTTCCCCAAATCCTGACATCTTGCTTACCATTCTTCTGCCTGCTCGACGGCCCACACAGCACACACCCCCACTCTCCACCCTCCCGCCGCACGCATTAGACCAATCACGTGACACCCTTACTACAGCACACTCAACGCGGTGTTGTGTGCGCCCGCTCTCATTCAGCTGACTTAGACACGTGAAACCCACCGCATGCCCGCCCTTCGCATCATCTCTCAGCTAACGTGAACACATCCCATCACAGCTAATCTGGATACGCCGCCGCACTCCCCGACTTGACTCTGGACATCGTACAAACAACAAATGTCTCTTTGGAGGACTCTTTCAAGTTGCAGGTAGTGTTTCAATGCTTGTCTACTTGAATGAACTTGATGATGAGCCCACGAAACATTCTATTCTGCATTTAAATATTATGTGTTAATAATATTCCTAATAGTGTCGATAAAGAGTGCGTATTATGAGTGTTAAGCGTAACCCACCAATTGGAAATACTGCTCTCTTGCATTGATGTTGTGATGACCAGGAAGTTATCCCATAAGTGACCTACTCTGTCTGAATCATCAGACTGACGCTGACTGACATCAGGAAAAAAATTATTTCCGCACAGTGAAAACCAGTGTTATTTGTTCAATTGTGTTCTATTTGTTTGATTTCTATCTTTACTTATTTCATTTTTATTTTAGCTGTGCTCATATTTCCTGTTTGTACTTCATCAATGTTATTTAGTGTGTTTGTATACGGTTTATGAACACTTCAAATGCAAATGGTATTGTCACTGCATAATTATTATTTGAACATGCATTCCCGCGCTATTAGGATATCTCTGTTAGGATGCCGCACTGTTAGGATGTCTCTATTAGGTTGCCGCACTGTTAGGATGCCGCACTATAACAGTCTATAACAGTATCTTAAGATGTTATTGGAATTCCGATTTTCTACATTGCCAAATGTGATGGGTTCTCTGTAACAAAACCATAAGCAAGTTGTATTAGATAGTACCATTGCATTGTTCTGTGACTGGTATATTGTAGGTGGTTCATGCTCATATTGTTGGTGGTTCATTCACATAATAACTATTGTAGGTGGTTCATGCTCATATTAACTATGCTCATAATAACTATGCTCATAATAACTATGCTCATAATAACTATGGGATGTTCGCCAGTGACACTTTACATCTTAAAGCTTAGAATCGTGCTATGATTTCACAACACTCTTTTCACTGAAATTGTATTGCTTTCTCCGTCATTTCTGATACTCCACCGGTCATTTCTGATACAAGGTTGATGCCCAGAATCATGCTATCATTCTCAAAACATTAAAAAGCAGAAGGGAGCAGCTACGAATTAGTTTTGCTTTGCATTCAACTCAATCGCGCAAAGGAAGAAACCCTGCGCTAACGTGCATTCGACGATAACGCACATCCGATTCGCATTTGTAATAATTCCGTTTTAATTAAATTTTCCAATCCTCGACGTAATTGTCCTATCCCGCATCTAATTATAGTACTACATTCATATCTGCTGTCTACATGAAACCACGTAAATAGAACTCAAGCGAACGGTCAATTTTCCCACCGGTAATCTCTTTACCAGTCCAAGATGGTTCAGGCTCAGCCAGAAGTCTGCGCAGCAGTCCTTCAAACGGTGAATGCAAGACAGCGCGCTGCAAACTATGTCAACAGGCAGAGGAAATCAAACAACCGAAAGCACGAATCAGTCATGCCTCCAACGGCTCGTCCAACACAACGACAGTCAACACGGATACCCTATTGCTAACCGTTGAATCAAAATTGGAAAACGTGTTGAAACGGTTCCCCGAATTCAAAGAGCTGATGAACAGCGAATTAGTAGTAGTCAAAGAAACTGTTGAGGCCATCCTAAATCAAGCAAAATAATTTCTAATGCGTTTAGACTCTGAATTGAACAAGAAGCTTACAGCTCTAGACGAAGAGACAGATAGTATCAAGTCGATAAAAAATTCAATCAAAGATAGCGAGGCATCGTACACAACTGTAGTAAGTAGGAGGCAGGCACCCTGTGACAATGCACCACACGTTAGGCCAATATCTGAACACATCCGACCCAACACACGCGTAACAGTTTTTACGTATTGCCCGACGAAATGGACTCTCAGAATACAGAGGAAATTATTGTAATTGGTGATATCAATATCACCTCCTTCAAATCAAATCAGCGAAAAGAGATAATTAAACTGAAAATACTCGGCAAATCAGGCGTGAAAATTTACACATATAATGGCATAATCGAAAAGGAAAAGATACCTTTTTCTAAATGAATTTTACTTTAAGTCGAATCCAAAGACGTGTCACAGACGAAATCGACATGGAAAAGATACGAAACCATGTTGAGAAATATCAAAAGTTCACACGCGAACATACATGTTACTGGCATCCTACCTTATCCGAACTTTGGCAAATACAAGTTGAGCAAGATACTTTTTCTTAACAATCAACAATCAACTTTCTGCAAAGCACATAAAATCGCATTATCTGATCACAGGGAAACTATAAGTGTCCCAAAGTACTATAACTTTAATAGATACCATCGAAAAAATCCTTAAAAACATCGGCGCTGGTCTTGTCACCGAAAATAAGTCAAAAAACGTACTCGATATCATACCCACAACTCCCCCTGCAGTGCCCGACGAAATAACCTAACGGCTTCACCCCGTTTCAACACTAGACACACAGCAAATACAAGAGCACATCAAAACATCACCGCAGGTCCTAGCAAAAAAGTTTCTGTCATCAATCCAGTCTGAGCTAGAGGCAGTAGTCGCTGCTCCGCTAGTACAACCCCTGTAAACGAAAACGAAAATCTTGACTCCGACACAAGGCCTCAAATTAGACGCAGTAAAAGTCGAGAACGTCAAGTTAATGTGACTAACGGTACTCTCAAATGCTACTACATGAACGCTGGAAGTCTTTGAGACAAAATCAAAGAATTAGGTATCAGTGCAATGTTTGAAAGTATCGACATAATAGCAATCCTGCAATCGTGGATGAAATTGAGCACCAGGCATTATTTAGGCTAATTTACTCTTCCGGTTACTCACTATTTCACAAAGATAGACAGGGCCGTGAGGGTGGATGAGTACTCTCTCTCGTGAAAAACATTTTGCAAATATTAGAAGTCACTATCCCTAACAGCAGACACGACATAGCATCAATCCAAGTAGTCGGTAAAGATATAAAATATCAAATCACTCTAGTCTATGTTCCCTCCGAAGCAAGGCTGCAGATGATATCGATCTCTACAACACCCTCGTCTATGTCGTCACAACACAATACAGTATTGTGCTTGGTGACATCAATATCAACGACATTGATAATGAAATAGAAGAATGCACTGCCACCGGCTAACGTCTGATTGATTTTGCAGACGATAATTTCATGAAACCAATGGTGAAGACACCTAGAAAGGAATCAATATTCTTGATCTCCTATTTAGTGCAAGTGACTCTCTTGTCGCGAACGTCGAAGTGTGCGAGGCACCCGGAACTAGCGATCACAACTGTATCAGTTTTTAGAAAGAACTCGAGTTGAAAACGTCAACAAACTACGAAAAGTCCCTAACTTCGGATTAGCTAACTTTGTTGGCTTAGAAGCGTCAATGGCGTCTGAATATATAATCCTCGGACAAGATGTCTATCAATCGCTTGACAATTTTTTGATTGCACTTAAAAATATCGGATATAAGCACATCCCGCGCAAAAACAGGCGAACAGCAGTAAATCAATTCAAGTACTGGGAAGGGAAATTGCTGGGCCTCCAATCACGAAAGAAAGCAAAGCACTCGATAAAACAGAAACATCCACTCGGCGACGTAGCAAAGAATGAATACATCAGCAGAAGGGATCCAAAAAGGGTCCATAAACGTAAGAAGAGAAATTATGAAAATGAAATCGCCACCAAGGCCAAAACAAATCCGAAACAGTTTTCCAGTAATATTTCGCAAAAAAAATCAAAATCTGTAGTTGGTTCTCTCGAGAACGATGTTGGAGAGCTAGAAACGGACGGCAAACCAAAATGAGCGTCCTACTTAATGAATACTTTTTTTCTGTATTTAGGTTAGAGAATCAGGACATTCCTAATCCTGATGATATCAAAGCAGAGAGACGAATTGAAGCCCTCAGCTCAGTGAACATTTCCTCTGCCGAAGTTATTAAATATATACATAAATTGAAAGTCACAAAATCTCCATGTCCAGACCAAGTTCTTCCCAGAATTCGAAAAGAGACTAGAAATGAAATCGACGAACATTTATCAAACATTTTCATCCAATATGTCACAAATGGCACCTGCCTCTCTACATGGAAAAAGGCCAATGCTACCCAAAAATTTTAAAAAAGGGGACAGAAAGTGTCTCGGAAATTACCGTCCAATTAGTCCCACCTCAGTCATTGGCAAATTTATAGAAAGTTTGATAACTGATATAATCACAGTATTCTTAGAATCAAACAAATTGATTGGCGGCTATCAGCATAGCTTTAGACACAACCGTTCCTGTCTTACGGACCTGCTACTTTTTTTCAAAAATATTATAAAAATATACGACACAAAATCTCCAATAGTTGTCATATATCTTGACTTTTGAAAGGCCTTTGATAAAGTTCCCCACTAGCACCTAGTTAGTAAATTGCACAACATCAGTATTCGAGGCGATCTTAGCAAACAAAATAAAGTGCTGGCTTGCAGACAGACGGTAGCGAGTTGTACTTAATGGAGCTTCCTCCCCTAGAGTAATTTTACAAGCGGCTTACCTGAAGGATCCGTGTTAGGTTCCGTTCTCTTTATGATATTCACTAACGATCTCGATAGCAACCTACTCTCAAACATTATCAAGTTTGCAGAAGACACTAAGATAGGGGAAAAGTGCAAACTGAACTAGAGTGTCAACAAATCCAACTAGACTTTAACAAAATTGTTGATTGGCTAGAAAGATGCAAATGAAATTTAGTGTAGAAAAATTTAAAGTTATGCACATAGGTCCTCATAACCTCGGATACGAATATTCAATGTCTGGAAAGAAACTCATTCCTATCACCGAAGAGAGAGATTTAGATGTCATCATTAGTAACGACTTAAAAATTTGCAAGCAATGTAACGATGCTGCCAAGAAAGGCAACAAAATGCTAGATATGATATCCTGTACCATCTCGTACAATAACCAATACAGTATTCTCAAGTTATACAATGCATTTGTATTCTGTTCAATTCTGGTCTCTATTTCTTAGGAAAGACGCTATTGAATTGGAGAAGGTTCAACGTAGATCTACCAAACTCACCCCTTCGCTGCAGAATAAATCGTACGAAGACAGGCTACGTGAACTCAATCTTTATTCACTTGAGAAACGTCGAGTTAGTGGCAAAATTATAGAAGTGTGGATGATTATGAAGGGTAAGGAAAACGTCGACCAAGCGAGCTTTTTCGCTCTAGATATAAACGGACTGACTTGGAACAATGGATACAAAATCGTTGGGAAACGTTTCTCACTCGACATCACGCGCATTTTTTTCACGTAAAGAGTTGTCGAAGAATGGAACAAACTTCCAGCGGAGGTTGTAAACAGCAATACTATCGAAACATTTAAGTCGCGGCTCGATAAGTTCTGCATAAATTACCGATAATTAGCTAAGCCATTCCCCTTCTTGGTGTTGTAAAAGAACAGAAATGGCGCATGAGGCTCTTCTAGACGTTCTGCTGCAGAACTAATCCGCTTGCTATCAAAAGGCAACCTAGTTTGGGCCAATAGGCCTTTTGTCATCTTCCTACACTCGTACAAATTTGTAAGCCGGAAGAAGAAAGGGGACGGACAATCGCCGAGCTATTATTGACCGATCAGTTTGACCCCCGAAAGATTAATGCGAGATCATTTCGTTGATCCCCTAGAAGACAGCAGCCTGATTCACTACACCCAGCATGGCTGCCGTCGAATCAGCTGAACTGTTCCAATAAGGTGATCAACGTGTACGATCACCACAAGGCAGTGGATGTAATTTACCTAGCCTTCCAAAATTCCTTCAACTAGGTGTCGCACAGAATGTTGTTATACAAAGTCTCTCCGAGCTCAACCGATATCGGTGGAAACGTACTTCACTGGCTTCGCGCCTTTCTATTAAGCAAAGATGTAGCATCGGGCAGGTGATGTCCATATGGGACCCTGTCGCATCTAAGATGCATCGGGACAGCGCACTGGGTTCGGTCCTCATCCTCATCTATGTGAAGGTCATGGATGCGGAGCTTCTGTGCAAGGTATCGAAATTTGCCGATAACACTAAGCTCTGTCGTGCTGGATCACACTAAGCTTTGTCCAGACCTGCGACCCAATAGGATTTCGAAATTTCATCTGATGGTCAGAAGCTTGGCAGATGCCCTTAAAGGTTTCAAAAAGTACAGTTATGCACATGGGGTGTCACGATACCAACTTCAACTACACAGTTTCAGAAATGTATGATGCTGCTGACAACTAACAGCGAGACTTCACTGAACTGGAAACACACAAATGGTGTGTGACGCTCAGGTCAAGAAAACACACAAGATAGATAACCGTAACAATTTTTTCAGTTCCCGTAACTTCCTCTGCAAACACGAACGACAAAAAAAAATCCGGTTTACATGTCGTTCGACCGTCGTCACCTCGAGTCTGCAGTACAATTCTGGCCTCTATACATGTGGGAGGACATGGCCAAGCTGACACGCATCCAGTTCTGTGTGACGAAGCTCATCCCGCAGTTACGCCACCACAGGAGTTGGCCTTATCCCCCTCAAGCAGCGCACAGGCTTAAGAACGAGCTCATTGAAACCTTCAAATAATTGAAAGTATTCAACTATGTGATCACACCCGGTCTATTTGACAGGAACCACAACATTCGTACCCAAAACAACGGATGAAACTTGTGGAAAAACATTTCGTTATGATCATAGTGGAACACTTTTACCCGATCGAAATCTCAGGGACTTGGAACAATCTACTTGTCGCGTTAGAGGACACTGAATTCGTGAATCCGTTTAAAATCGCACTCGACACAAACCGAGAGGCGTAAGGCGTAACCGCCGTTTACTAGGTGAGCAGAGATTTTGCTTAATACTATTATTATTATTACAATTATCATTGTTAACATAATAATTAATATTTCCATTATACATCTCACGACACGTCTCTCGTCAGAGGGACCATTGATATTGTTATTGCAATTTTAATTAATACGACAACGCTATTATTGAGATTGCTATCGATCTCATTATTTTCATCATAATTACTATTACTAATAATACCAGATCGGAACGACTATTATAAATATTATCCATCTCGGTGCGATTACCATTCCCATCGTGATTAACTATGGGAGAGCCTATAAAAGCAATTAAATCCACCCCTATAACCACGCCAAGGCCGCCGCTATCGGATGTGAGCCCGCAATGACAACTCGCAACCATCCATGAACACTTAAAAGGTCACCTGCTTCCAGGAAGCTCGATAGGCCATCTGCAGCTCACAAACCAAAGTCCGGTGACAAGCAGATGCAGGGACCATGAAAGCCGGAATTAGAAACCGCACCAGAAGAGAGACAACTGCTCAAACTCGACGGGCGGCGTCGTTTATGAAGGATAGCATATTATTATTAATATTTGTTATATATATCATTATTATTGTCCATCTCGGTAAGTTCACTAATCCTACCGTATTATACTGGATGAGTGCCTGTAAACGTAAAATCACATCCACTTCTAAACACATAAAAGGATGACGGTAGTGGATATGAGCCCGAGCTCCAACTCTCAACCACCTCTAAGCCCCTATGGTAAACTAGAATACAAACCGCACCACAGGAGAGCCAGCTGCTCAACTCGACGGGGTCACGTAAATTCGGAAGGATATAATTGTGTTTCCCCTTCCTTTTTTCTTCTTCTTCTTCTTCTTCTTCTTCTTCTTCTTCTTCTTCTTCTTCATCTTCTTCTCCCTTCACTAGGTCAGGAAGGGAGTACCGAGTAAAAATACATAAACGTATATTATGTAAATTATGGTCGGTACATCGGATAGAACTAGAGCTTTCTTTTTTTGCAGCACAGACCCGGTGCGGGACCCAATGTGGAGGGGAGCAGAGCGACCTAAAAATTATTTTAACCTTCCACCTACAGAAGTAGTGGGCACACACCTTTTTGAGAGCCCGTTGCAGACACGAAGGCACTTCTGTGATATGTCATTTTCGAAATTTAAACGCCCTCTAGCTAGATCATAATCTGCGCTGTATGATTAAAACACTGTAATATTTATTCAGTTTCTTCTGATTAAACTATAGAGATGACAAGTGCAACTCTATTTTGAGGAGATGCCTATAAATAACATCTCCCCTTAAAATGCAAATTGCTCAGGGAACAACAACTGCACGAAAAACTTAATCTCCGAACACCTTGGGGAAAACCAATGTCCAGGTTTCGGGGCGTGGTGCTCTTCAGCTATTGCGTTTATCAAAATTTAGTTACTCGTTTGTCACTTTCGATCTAGACTCTAGATCTGTCAGGAGCAGATCTATTTTTAGGATGAAGCTTCTGATGTCTCATCTTGAAGTGTCACAGGCTCTTCAAGGAATCACAAATCCACAGAAAACTTCTTCTTCTGAACACTTGGGAGCGGACCATTTTCCAGAGAACTGAGCTGGTGCTCTTCAAATTAGCCAATATTTTCAAAATCTCTGACTCAATACCTTTGAAGCGCCGTAACTGCCGTGACTTCGCAGCCCTTCACCTCATCTGAGGACATGCGCTAACCTTCGTCGCCATTTATAACTAAATTGTTACTTTTTTCCCGTATGCTTTTTGCATTATGCTCTGTCGACATAATTTTGTTGAGAATTCAAGGATTTAAAGTTTAGTTAGATATAATGACATATTCAAAATATTACAGGCAGTTTTCGTAGCAGAGATACTTTCCTGATGTATGTAGTAGGAACCAAAATTCTAGAAACTTCAATGCTAACGTAATTGTAATTGAGACTTTCATCTGAAGAGCTAAAAATAGCGAAACCGGTCATGGATAATTTATTTGATTGTACGTTATTTTTTTACCAAAATTTTCTGCAAATAATATATA
>SDVV010038640.1:0-10712 GCA_016164225.1 Gammarus roeselii
ATAACCACAAGAAGACATCAATAGTGCCAGCAACAATGCCTCCAATGTGTCAGATGGCATGTTTCAACACATGCTTCACTCATTACATTTATCCAAAATAACTACCAAATTACATCAATATAGCCAGCAGCAATGCCTCCAATGTGTCAAATGGCCTGTTCAAATTATGTTTCCACTAATTTAATGATCCTGACATTCTTGCATCACCTTGGAGGAGGAAGGCTGTTTGCTGAAGGCTGAGAGCAGCAGATGAACCCCAGGAGGAGGTGTTCAGTTGGACCATCTTTGAGCACCATGCAGTTAGTAGTGACCTGCAGCAGCACTAGGCACACGCAGTACCTGCAACACACAATAAAGTAAACATGCAGGTAGAATACACAGCTAAGAAGGGCTTTGAGACAATTCTATGTCACAGCATAAGTGTCAACTGAATGAGGTCTGTTCATCCTCACCCAGACAAGAGGAGTGCAAGACAACAACCTGCACCCAAAAACACATTGCCAGCATACTCCACGAGAGATTCTAATGGTTTGAGGGCAAGCACGACCAAGGCCATGTAAAGTTCCAGGTCTGGATGCGGCAAGTTAGTTATTGATATGACGTCACTCATGGAGGCCATGACTCCCACATGAGATTGGTCACAATAAAGTGGGAGCAAGCATTTAGACTGAATTCAATTGTTATTTGGGAGAAACTTTGTATCTGACAGTAACTGATAAATTTGGCATGATAAGGTTGAAAGACTGGGACACCATACAACTATAACTTCTTATACAAAAATGAGAGAAATACCAACACAAAGATATCTATGTATTTATCATGCTTGCAAATTTTAGAAGCTCTCTAGTTATGACTTCACCAAAATGAAGTAGCAGTGACCGGGGTGATTCCTCACATTTTTTTGCATACTTTGGAATAACTCAGAAAGTAGCTACCTAACTGAGGAACTTCATGAAGCCCTGTATGTTACAACACTCCATAATCAACCAAGAGAGTTATTTGCAAAAAAGCATGTGGAGAGCTATGCTCTCTAATCAGGGATGATTCCCCACACCCACCTATAACCCTAATTGTAACAAATTGAAAGTTTGTTTGAACAAAATAGTCAATTTTTCATGACTGACAAAGTCTTTTCTGATGCTTGTCCTTTGATGCATTGGTTCCCAAGTTTTTTTTTTTATAGTGGGTAAGAATTTTTTTTTCAGCATTAATTGGAAAATATACTTGAGTGGACGTAATTCCTCCACATCCTGAAATAATGACTGAAGTATCAATAAATGAGCAAGTATCATTAAAAACACCCCTGTTATATATAAAACACAAGTAGCTACACAAAGTATTTTTCAATTCTATAGCAAACTAATAGCATAAACATGAATAAGACATGCTAGGCATGGTATTGTTACCCTAATAAGAAGACATCACAATAACTGTTTGCTCCTAGGTGGCAAACAGAGTTGACACTTTAGCCTAGACTTGTAACCCTGTGGTGTTACCATTGGGTCATTATGAATTTAGCTATGCATCTTGAAATTAGCAGGGGTGTCATTGTTTTAGGTTATTCATGTGTAAAAGACCATATATGCAAGAAGAATTATAATTAGCCAAGTACTTCTTGATGAAGAAAAGCAAAAATATTCAATAGAAAATGTGTGGGGGGGGAATAACCTAAATGTTCTTTACCTGGGGGGATCCCAGCAGTTGTACATTTCTATGTTTACAAATACCTATATACATTTATTTCCAAAATCCTTCTTATGGAACAAACTACAACATATTACAAGTATTAATCTCAACTTCAGCCACAATTCATTGGAAACTTTAGCCACAGCAACAAAAATTGTGGAATTTTTATTTTTCCCAAACCAAAATTGTCAAGAACCTGAAAAACACCTTCTCACTTTGACAATTTTTCATTATTTTTGTGCGTTAATCAAATTTCTTCAAGCAGCGGATACTCACTAGCAAAGATCTGCTCTTAAAAGTCCCATAGTCAAATAGTGATACATCTGACATTTTGTTGACAAAAAGAAAGAGGCAAGGAATCACCCCCGGTTGTCAACTGCGGGGAATCACCCCGATCGACGCTACCACACATGCCTATGAGGCCTCCACCACCCCTACAGCCTGACCAGTGCATAGCGTCGACCAGGGTGACTCCCCGCAGTCGAAAACCCGGGGTGATTCCCTGCACCCCCTTTTGGGCATCAAAACCTTAGAAATCACAATATTTGACTACGGGACTTGAAAGAGCAGGTCTTTGTTAGTAAGTATCAGCTACTTGTGGAAATTCAATGCGAGCACAGAATTTATGAAAAAACACCTAAGTGAAGGCGTTTTTTTCAGGTCCCCAATAATTTTGGTTTGGGAAAATTGACGTTCCGCAAACTTTGATGCTGTGGTTAGAGTTTCCATTGGATTAGGGCCAAATTTGGTGGTGATACTTGGAATATGGTGTAGTTTGTTGCATAAGAAGAATTTTGGGAAAAAAAATGAACTTTTGTAGATATATATAAATATACAACTGCCGGGAGTTACCCCGGGTGAAAATAAATTGGAGTGACTACCCGCACCTATTTTGTTATTAAATATCTTAGTTTTTCTTCAATAAAAAGTAATTAAATGCAATTCTACACACATATGACATCAGGAACTAAATGACTCACAATAATGGCACCACAGCTAATTTCATTAGGCGTAACTAATTTTAAAATGACCCTATGTTTTTAACACATGGTGACAAGTCTAGGCCTAAGTGTACTTATGTTTAACGCCCAGGAACGATCTTTTTTCATCAAATTTTCCTATCTAGATAACAATACTTTACCTGGCATGACTTGTATTCATGTTAATGCAATAAGTTTGCTATAGAATTGAAGAAATAATTTTTTTACCCTTGTTATCGTTTTATTAAAAAGATTGTTCTTTCGTAATATTAGCTAATTTACCCCTACTTTAGGGTCATAATTAGTTCAGGATGTGGAGAAACGACTTCCAGTAAAGTTAGATTGCAATTATTGAAGAAAAATTTTGTTTCCTGCTGAGAAATCGAAAAAAATAATTCATTCGACAGTCAAGTGTGACGGCATCACAAGGTGAGCATAAAAAAGACCTGTCAGACGTAACATTTTACAAAAAATTGTATTATAAGCAACTGATATATACTAATATAGGCATGCTCTATCTATTGGTACTCTCAAACTTCTAACTTGAGTTTCAAATATAGATATATGGGGGGTGCGGGGAGTCACCCCGTTTGGTGCGGGGAGTCACCCCCGATTTGGGGTCGTAGCTCGCCGCACGATTTTCTGTAAATAACTTTTCATTGGTTAATGATAGAATGTTAAAACTTATGGTGCTCCATAGTCATAAAAGTAGCTATACACACCCTAAGTATGAAGTTTCTTAGCTGCATACTTTTTGAGTTATTTCAAAGTATGCGCACAATGCGGGGAGTCACCCCGGTCAATGCTATCAATTTTGTAAGACCATAGCTCCTTCCTTCGACTTACTTACTTTCAACTTATTTGTTTATTCATATATTTATCAACTCAATTCAATACAATGAACTTTACAATGATCAACAAAGGAGCTATTAAATACATAGATTTGCTTCAGCAATATTGCATAGCACAAATTACAGGTACAGATGCACAAGTTAAAACCAACTAAAGCTTACAATATCAGAAATTTACAGTGTTATCCGGTGCAGTCAAGAACACAAAATATCACAGACATGTTTTTACCAAATCAATTGGGTGCAAAGGTTGGTATTATTGCACAATTGCAACAGATCAAGAAGATTAAATCCAAAAAGAGATATTGGAAAGAACCAAAGAAAAGGGAAAAAAGACTAGCTCCAGCATCTAGGTCCTTGCAAGGATTTTGATGAATGGCGATGCTGCAGACAACCATTCCAACTTCCGGTGGTGGTGCTGCTGATGTCAAAGAGTCCTTATTTTTGTCAAAAAGAAAGAAGCATAATATATATTCAACCCCCTCACAATAACTTATGATCAATAGAACCCTCCACCTGTTAGGTAAGAAAAATCATTACCATCACTGTGGTATATGACCTCACCAATGAATGTCTCTTTATTTAGTTGCTCAAAAAAATACTTGCAGATATGCTGTTCAGTAAACTTTGGGATGAGTGAGCTGGAAAAGAATATGAGAAAAATTAATAATTCTGTGAGATTGCATTTCACATTCAAAATTGATAAGTAGGATAAAGGAGACACCAAGATTGACATGGTTACCCCCTCAAGACACCCCAATTTGTCTCTTCCTAGACAAAGTTAAGAGGGACATGAAAAAGTTTACCTCAAGTAGAAGTGAAACTCCTACCCCGACAGAAAAAATAATATCTACACAAACTAATCAGGCACTGACTCAGAGAAAAGAAGAAGTGGTATATACCAACCCCACAACCACAATATGGCACAAAATTGTGTGAAGTTATCTGTGATAGCTAAGTTCCAACTGTGTTCAGAAACTGTAAAGTAATCTTTAAAGACAATTTTTTTCAATTATAAGTGTAATTTAGTTTCAGGAAGAAATTCATTGAAATATATCATTAAATGAGAATAAACAGGTGCCAGGTGGTTTTCTGTAAAAGTAGTATTGCACTATTTATTAACTTAATTCCTGTACAGTAGGTGATGAGTGTCAAACAATATTGCAATGTATACATCACATTGTTCAATTTTTCATGGTTACACTCACACATTTGTTTATTGGTCATTTGTGACAATGTGTTGAGCCATGCCACTCTGCAAAGATGGTCAAATCTATCCAGATTTTGTTGTTCCACATTATTACTGACAGTATTGGTGACAATTTTGATATTTTTCATTCATTTTATCCTGTCAAGATTTTGTGGGAGATTAGACGAGTTCTAATCCACTAGTACACATTTGTACTAGTGGCATGCAATAAGCTCATGGCATTTCTTATTGACAGGGATACTTTGAAATTTTCCCCCGTTATTTAATACAATTTGAAATATTAAAAGAAAAAAATCAGTAACAGTTGTCAATATCTTCGAAAGACTGCTTTAGGATCCTAAAGTGTCCCCAGAGAACATTTCATAAATATACGTACTCAGCAGTCTGGCTAGAAGGCTTCTCCAAAGACTCTTATTCAAGGTCCTGGGGCTGGTGCAGCCCATTCTAACCTTTGATTCTTATCTTTGTAGCCCCACCATAGGGCTCAGCATACCCACTCATTAGGTGCACCAAGCCATGAGAGGCCAGCACCGCCATGCGCACCAGCACCTGCCAAGACTCTGCAAAACAACAACGGGAAGGTGCTGGAAGGGATGCACACCATTTGCTTCCAAAAAACAAACCCAAAGCCACTCTCATGAAAACCCCAAGCACAATTACAGCCCAGCAGAAAACTATGGAAGCAAATACATATACATATATATAAAAAGAAAAGAACAACCAGAAACGAGCAACAGGACAAATCACACCACAGACCTGCCAACATGAAGAAGAATGCAAGACCCTAGCACTCAAACAACCTATTCTCCATAAACTCAGCCAACCCTGCTTTGAAAGCAGAAACCGTAGGAAACTACAACAGCAGCCGGCAGCTCATTTCAAATCCTAATGCATCGAACATTAAAAAACCTCCTTGCCACATCAACAGAGCAGTGGGGCATCAAGAGTTTGTGCCAATGTCCCCGCATCCTACCATCCAGCAACCTTAGGAACAGGTAGGACAAATCAAAACCCTCCGTGTCACAACACAGAATTCTACGATACTTCATGAAGTCACTTCTCAGTAACCTGCCCTTGATTGAGAACAAATTGAGAGTCATCCACAGGTCATGGTAGGACATCTCAGACAGACCATGCATCTGTTTGGTCCACCTACTCTGAACAGATTCAAGTAACTTCACATCCTGGACATAACCAGATTCCACACACAGGAGCAGTAATCAAGAATGGGCCTGACACATGCCCCTATGAGTGTGACCATAAAATTTGGGCTTTTATTTACTGTTGACCTAAGCAAATTACTACAAAGACAGTTGAGTTTCATGACATAGCCATGAAACTCAAGACCAACATCCACATAAACTCCCATATCGCCATGAACTTGGATGAACTCCAAATGAGCCCCCCTCCACAACTGTAAACAGCCTATGCACCGGGACCAATCCATCCAACAAAACGTCTTCAGAAACAAAACAACACACTTGCAAGGGTTCCATGACAAATTCCATGAAGATGCAGTCTGGAATACTTTGTCAAGGTCTCCCTGCAAAACAGACACACCACAAACAAATTCATGACATTGGATAGACAAATATTTTAAAATCATCAGACAATGCAACAAACTTAGATACAAGGCCACCTGTCAAAAAAATTAACATATATAGCTACATGAGAATGAGGACTGGCCCACAAATGAACCCTGTGGAACCCCACTTGGAACATCCATCAGCTCACTATTCCCTCCACCAACCCCAACACAAATAATTTGAAAATGAAGAAAGCTACCAATCCACCTCAACACAACCTCAGAAACTCCAAGAGCCTGCAACTTCAGAAGCAAAATGGGATGGGAAACAACAGCAAATGCCTTTGAAAATTCAAGCATAGCCATATCTACAACCAAACCAGCATCAACAGACTTAACTACATCTGAATAGACAAGCAACATCTGATCCTTTGTTGATCTAGCCTTCCTAAATCCAAATTGTCTGGAAAAAGGAGCTGGTAAGACTCTAAATAGTCCAACAGCTCAGCAGCAACAATTCTCTCCATCAATTTGCAGCAAACAGAGGTAAGGCTAACTGGACGATAGTTGAGGGGATCAAATCTAGATTTTCTTTTAAAAATGGGCATCACCAATAAACTCTTCCCTGCATCACGGAGCAGTCTACCTGCAGAGAAAGGTCAAAGATTATAAAAAGAGACTGTGTTAATTGCACAGCACACTCCCTCAGCAACTTTGGGTGGAGTCCATCCATGCCCATTGCAGAACTAACACGGAGCCCTGCCAGAACATGATGGACATTCCAAGACCTTATGGCAAACTTGCTCATTTTGCCATCAAATAACTGGAAGGGAGCATGATTGGGAGGATTATTCTCTCTATATACATCAGAGAAGACAGACAACAGGAGCTCAGCCATCTCCATTGGATCGTAAACCAGCTGTCCACCTGCATTAAGAAGTGGTCCAACCCCATGACAACCTTTCTTCTTCCTTCGTATATAAGGATGGAACAGCTTTTGGGAGTCACTATACGGTTGCATAAGGTATTCCTTGTACTGAGATTGGCTGAACAAAGCATGATCTCAAAACTGACAGTTGAGATCATAAAAGATAGCTATTGATTCCAAAGTATTTCGATCATTTCTGCCAAACCTCCTTCTTGAAATCTTGAACTCATCCTATGCATTTGCTCTCCTCATCTTCAACCCATGGGGAGGCCTCACAGACCATGGTACCCTAGGCAAGTCTCAAGCAAGAGACATGGAAGTCTATCAGACTCCTCAGTATAGTGAGGAACACACTATATGCCTCACCAACACCCAGGAAAAGAAATTCAAGAGGTCAATAAATTCTTGACAATGCTTTAACAATAGCGCCATAGTTACCCCGGTGCCAAGAATACCTCCAAACTTGGTGTCTTGCACCATCAGGCTCCAAGACATTCACAAATAACAGGAGAGTGAACACACCTTGGGAAAGGAGCCAGAACAACATCATCCCCAACACAATCTGGCTTGCTTGTAAAAAATAAATTCAGAATGTTGCTAGCCATGAGAAAAAACAGCTCCCTCACCCACTGATGCAAGCCACAAGATGCAACGCAATCCAAAACAGTTGATCCCTCAAGTCAACATTCTCTACCTGCACCAGTTCATCCAACCACTTCACCAAGGGTAGGTTGAAATCCCCCACCTGACCACCTCACAACCAACACAGAAATCACTAATCAAACTCATCAGATCAAGATTTTCCTGATCACTATATAATAGAGGTCTATAAACATTCAAAATCCACACATCAATTTGAACCAGAAAAACTGCTGCTACATTTGGCGAGTGTAGATTAACCTCCTTATAGTTCAGGGATTATTTTGTAATATATACAGTGTTTTATAATTCCAGTATGTGAATCTCCTCTTAAAACAGAAAACCCATGAACCTCAACAAAAGAAGAGCAAACCAAGCTTGCAAGCCCCAGGGGCATCTAAACCACCATCGCCGCCACCAAGATCCCCAGAACCGCCTTGGCAAACACCAGAACTGCCTCTGCCATCACCAGAACTGCCTCTACGGACACCAGAACTGCCTCTACGGTCACCAGAACCATCCTCGTAGCCACCAGCACTATTATAGCAGTCATTTGCACAAACGCTGCGTCCCCAGCATGACCACCAGCACAAGCACTGCCTTCACGCCAGTTTGCACAATTTGGCAGGCAGCGCACGCAAACATTGATAAGAAATATGTGATGCGCACGTGAAATCTTGAGATGAAGCGCACGTGAAGACACCTTTCAAAATATCGCACGCGGAGACAGTACATCACACGTAAACAATTTGTCTAAAATATTTGATGTGCTAAAATTTCATGCACGCATTTTTCTCCATAGCATATTAATTCAAGCTGACACCAAGATTCCTAACCACTGCGCATCACCATCATTGAAGAACTACTAATCTCTGTGACCCAGTTTGCACAATTCGGCGGGCAGCGCACGCAAACATTTATAAGAAATATTTGATGCGCACGTGAAATCTTGAGATGAAGCGCACGTGAAGACACCTTTCTAGAATATCGCACGCCAAAACAGTACATCGCACGCGAACAAATCTTCAAACAGTTGATTCTGCTACAATTTTATGCACGCATTTCCCTCCAAAGCATATCAATTCAAGCTGACACACAAAAATTCCCAACCACTGCACATCACTATCATTGAAGAACTAGTAGCTAATTTCTTTGACGGGACAGGCCGGATTGACGATCGTCAGCTGTTGATTAGAGAAACGAACTAAGACCAATATCGCATATTTTGGCGGCAGAACAAGAATTTAGCAATTCACAAAACATCGTGTAATATTAGTCAATAGCTCAACTGCAATATTAAATTACTCCATGCATGATTTGAACATCAATTTGACATAGGTAACTGCATTTTAACAATAGATGAAAACGAACAACGACGTCACACACGTTTGGTAAACAACTTTGCTGCACCATTCACGGAACAGACAGCAGAGTGGAAATGCAAAATTATGCATTACCGTCGTCGGTCGTGTGGTCGGGAGATATGTAAATGATGTTGTTAATGATGGCAATTTTTAATAAGAACTGCCAATGATTGTTAATTATAATTTATAACTACCATATGAAAGAGTATCATCTAGATGTTACATTCTGTTTTGTAGGACGCCTGGTTAGTGAAAGACGTTTGCGTCCATGTGCGGTCATCTCAAACTCTACACACATGTAATTCTGCTGTCAGTTACGCGGCGGTCGCACCTTCAGCTCTCCGCTGTGTATATATTTGTCAGTATCAAGTTGAAGTAGCGCACGTAACACAACAAATATACTCTGCAAGCGCACACGAAGGTCTAGATGTGCCAATCTTAGCTTCTGAGGCGCACGGCTGGTTCGGTTCTTAATATTCAGCAATGAAAACTTACGTAATGTTCTCAACCCCGTGCCCAATTGTGCAATCTGGTCTGTGACCAAACCGTCCGGATTGTCATTGGTTACTGAGAGAAACGATCTAAAACCAAAATCACATTTTTTTTGGCGGGAGGATAAAAAATTGAAGATTCACAATACAACGGGCAATATCAGTCAAGACGAAGCGCATCAGCGTTGGTATGAATGCAACAATAGCTTAACTGTAATGTTGAATTACGCCCTGCATGGTTT
This sequence comes from Gammarus roeselii, assembly GCA_016164225.1. Lineage (NCBI taxonomy): Eukaryota > Metazoa > Arthropoda > Malacostraca > Amphipoda > Gammaridae > Gammarus > Gammarus roeselii. Next base: position 9,917 of record SDVV010038640.1, read on the forward strand.
GAACGACAATTTAACATTACAGCATTTTGACAATAGATGAAAACGAACACCGACGTCACACTCGTTATGTACACAAGTTTGCTGCAACATTCATAGAAAAGACAGCGGAGTGGAAGTGCAAAATTAGGCATTGTTAGTAATGGCAATTTTCAATAAGAACTGACAGGTATTGTTAATTATAATTTATAACTACCATAAGGAAGAGTCACATCTAAATGTTACATTCTGTTTTGTATGACGCCTGGTTGGTGAAAGACGCTTACGTCTGTGGGTGCCTGCACTTCTTGACCCGGCGACCCCACTACCGCTCGAAGTTCAGGATGGTCACAGAGGCGGCAGGTCGTCCAGGCCAGTATAGGCTCGGTGGGTCTACCGGGGTACAGCACCACACAACAACTCTCTAAAACGCCACACACCAGGTTTCAAAATAGGAATAGGTTAAAAAACAGAGTAATATTCACCACTTTATATTTTCAATAAAACTCAGTTCAGCAGAAGCACTTCAAAGTTACACTTCCAATACAAGGGTTCACCGCGCTAGAGACGCACGCAATGTTCAGTCACTGGCGGTACCTAATAATAACAGAAGAGCGGTATGGCGAACGTAGAGTGACGAAGCACAGATGATAATAAAAATAAGGAGCAATGAAGACATTAAGTAGGGAGCGACGGAAGGAGCCGCCAGAGGCATGGGCTGACCTCTCTCGGGGACGGCTCTAGATCAACTGCCGGTTCGCCCACAAGTGCATCTCTATATAGCCAACTGGCCACGCCCCCTTCCATCAAGAAAATCGAA
>SDVV010038641.1:0-10712 GCA_016164225.1 Gammarus roeselii
ATGAATACTTTTATTACAGAAGCTGCCTTGTGTGGATGAATACTTTTATTACAGAAGCTGCCTTGTGTGGATGAATACTTTTATTACAGAAGCTGCCTGTGTGTGCATGAATACTTTTATTACAGAAGCTGCCATGTGTGGATGAATACTTTTATTACAGAAGCTGCTTCGTGTGGATGAATACTTTTATTACAGAAGCTGCCTTGTGTGGATGAATACTTTTACTACAGAAGCTGCCTTGTGTGGATGAATACTTTTATTACAGAAGCTGCTTTGTGTGGATGAATACTTTTATTACAGAGCTGCCTTGTGTGGCTGAATACTTTTATTACAGAAGCTGCCCTATATGGATGAATAACTTTATTAACGAATTTGCCTTGTATGGATGAATAACTTTATTACAGGAGCGGCCTTGCATGGATGAATGACTTTATTACAGAAGCTGCATTGTATGGATGAATAACTTTATTGCAGAGTTGCCTTGTATGGATGAATAACTTTAGTACAGAAGCTGCCTTGAATGGATGAATAACTTTATTACTGAAGCTGCCTTGTATGGATGAATAACTTAATTGCAGAACCTGCCTTGTATGGATGGATAACTTTGTTGCAAAGCAGCCTTGTATGGATGAATAACTTCATTACAGAAGCTGCCTTGTATGGATGAAGAACTTAATTATAGAAGCTGCCCTGTATAGATGAGTAACTTTATTACAGAAGCTGCTTTGTATGGATGAATAACTTTATTTTAGAAGCTGCCTTGTATGGATGAATAACTTTATTACACAAGATTCTCTACAGTTTACCCGGCCACTACGTCCAGTGGCCCAGAGGAGACAAACGTGACCAAATGACACAGGCCGAGGCATTAAATTTCTGTTGAGAATCGATGTCACGGCCCCAGCATGTGGCGGACCCAGACGGGCGGGACGCTCAGATATATTTTGCTCTGGTAGCGTATATACCCTGCCCGCTTGTTCCTCCTTGAAGTTAGACAATAATCCAGTGAAGAGTATTGCTGGACCGCCGTACTGACCTGTGGCAGGATCATCTAAGGGTGGGGGGAGGGGGGAGCGCCCAGCGAGGTAATCCCGCGGAGTGACCGGTCGAGGGTTGTGGTCGTGGTCATTGCAGCTATGGAGACATTACGGCTGGCGCCATCTGTCAGGACAAAGTACGTGTTGGCACGGTGGCTAATGGGCCGGCCATGCATCACACCTCGGGGCATTATGATGCGGTCGATCATGGGCCCTGGTTCACGTCTCGCGCGTGATGCCGCACCGCCACCCTCTTGACGGTCACTCGCTCATCAGGTCACTTGTCTGACTGCTCCTCGTCACTCGTCTGACGGCTCCTCGTCACCCATCTGACGGCTCCTAATCACCCATCTTACGGCTCCTCGGAACCCGTCTGGTGGCTCCTCGTCACCCATCTGACGGCTCCTAATCACTCATCTTACAGCTCCTCGTAACCCGTCTGGCGGCTCCTCGTCACCCATCTGACGGTTCCTCGTCACCCTTCTGACGGCTCTTCATAACCCATCAGACGGCACCTCGTAACCCGTTTGGCGGCTCCTCGTCGCCCGTCTGACGGCTCCTAATCACCCATCTTACGGCTCCTCGTAACTCGTCTGGCGGCTCCTCGTCACGCATCTGACGGCTCCTAGTCACCCATCTTACGGCTCCTCATAACCCGTCTGGCGGCTCATCGTCACCCATCTGACGGCTCCTCGTCACCCATATGACGACTCCTCGCCACCCATCTGACGGCTCATCGTCACCCATCTGACGGCTCATCGTCACCCATCTGACGGCTCTTCATAACCCGTCAGACGGCTCCTCGCTACCCGTCTAACGGCTTCTAATCACCCATCTAATGGCTCCTCGTCACCCATCTCACGGCTCCTCGTAACCCATCTGACGGTTCCTTCCCGCCCATCTGGCTTTCTCGTCACCCGCCTGACGGTTCCTCGTCACCAATCTTGCGCCTCCTCGTCACCCGGCTGTCTGACGGCCCCATGTCACCCATCTGAAGGCTCCTCGTCACCCATCTGACTTTCTCGTCACCCGCCTGACGGTTCCTCGTCACCAATCTTGCGCCTCCTCGTCACCCGGCTGTCTGACGGCCCCATGTCACCCATCTGAAGGCTCCTCGTCACCCATCTGACTTTCTCGTCACCCGCCTGACGGTTCCTCGTCACCAATCTTGCGCCTCCTCGTCACCCGGCTGTCTGACGGCCCCATGTCACCCATCTGAAGGCTCCTCGTCACCCATCTGACGGCTCTTCATTTCCTGCCAAACGGCTTCACGTCACTCCTCTAATGGCTTCATGTCACCCGTCTGACCGCGTTACGTCACCCGTGGTATGGTTTCTCGTCACCCGTTTGACGGTTCCATGTCAGCCGTTTGGCGTCAACATTTTTTCGGCTCCACGTCACCAGGTTTACCGTTTCAAGTCACTCGTGTTACAGTTCCAGATCACCATTTTGACGATTTTTACCCGTTTGACGACCCGTACCCATTTGACGACCCGTACTCATTTGATGACCCGTACCTATTTGACAACCCGTACCCATTTGACGACCCGTACCCATTTGACGACCCGTACCCATTTGACGACCCGTACCCATTTGACGACCCGTACCCGTTTGACGACCCGTACCCGTTTGACGACCCGTACCCGTTTGACGAGCCATACCCATTTGACGACCCATACCCATTTGACGACCCGTACCCATTTGACGACCCGTACCCGTCTGGTGACTCACCCGTTTGATTCCTCATCCGTTTGAATAATCTCACCCATTTGACGACTCTCGACCGTTCGACGACTACACGTCGCCCGTTTGACGGTAGCACGGAACCCGTTTTGCGGCATCACGTCACCTGTTTTGTGGCTTCATGTTGTCTTTTTATCGGTTCCACGTCCCTCGTTTGATATGTCTACGCCTCCCGTTTGACTGCTCTAAATCCCTTGTTTTACGGTAGTATGTGACTTGTCGTAAGGGCCCGTTTTACCGTTTCATTTCGTCTGGCTTGTGGCACTATGTAGCCACATTTAAGGCTTGATAAATTACTCGTTCGACAGCTCTATGCATGTCGCCTGTTTAATGGCTCTCCAAATCCGTTTACGGCTCTGTAAATCCGTTTTACGATCTCTGTAAATCCGCTATATGGCGTCATGTCATCGGTTCGGCAGCTTTGTCACAATTTTACAGCTCCACAAATCTCAAATCCGTTCTACAGCTCAATGTCATCCGTTTGGCAGCTCTAAGCAATCTATTTTACGGCTCTATAAATGACCTGTTTGACTGCTCCATGTCACCTGTTTCAAGGCTCTGTAAATTACTTATTTGACGGTGTCACGGCATCCGTTTAACGGCGTTATCACATGCTTTACGGTTCCACTGATCTTCCGTTTCACGGGTCCACAAATTACCGGTTTTACGGCTTCATACCATCCATTTGGCAACTCCCTGTCACCCGTTTCACGGCTCAACATATTCCCCGTGTGACAGCTACACGCGAGCCGTCTGCGTCCATAATTTCCAGTGTCAGTTGCTAACAACACCTCATTAAGCTCGTTAATAAAACTGTGCACCGTGATGCATTTTTATTCTTGCTCTGCTTGCATACATTTATTTAGCAAAGATATTACTTCATTATTTTGTTTTGTCTGATTTACTATCAAATACGTGGACGATGCTGACTAAAATAAAATCTGAGTATAGTAGTTAACCAATTGCCTTCGCTATGCCGAATTAAAGGATTTTCCCGGGCATAGAAGTTTACTAGTCACTTAAATAAGTGAAATTTCTACGATGGCGTCGCTCTTGTGCAGCCATCAGGCTCTTTGAAAAGGACTACGAGGGGAACTGTCGTTTATGAGCTGTTTTCTGTCATCTGTTCTGCTGTCTGCTGTTTGCTGACTTTATTTCTTAGACGGTGCAATCACATTTCGGTGCGATATTATCCGAGATGCACAGGAGCGTCGTAATTTTCTTCGGTTCATTATTACTTTTATGTACGCCTTGTAGCCGGGGCATTAGAATCTTGCTACCGTATCCACCGCGTGTCGTAGAAGGCGACTAAAAAGACGCCGGGTAGCCGGGAGCAGAATCGTGCTACCGTACCCCCCTGCGTGTTGTAAAAGGCAACTAAAAGGGGCGGGCCGAAAGGGATAGGAATCCCTTTCTCTGTAAGACCCTCCCTCAAAGACGGCAAGACGAGCGGGAGAGGAGTGGCTCATGCTTCTCCGAACCCTATTGTCAGGGTCGCTTAATGTGTGTGGCTGTAGTACAAATGAGGTTAAGAGGAGAGAGATTGGTGAGATATTTGTGAGGAGGAAGTTTGATGTGTTGGCGCTGAATGAGACAAAATTAAAAGGTAAGGGCGAATGTGAGTTTGGTTTGGTATGTGGAAAAAGTCTGGTGTGGAGGAAGGTTGGGCACGAGAAGGTGTGTTCTTGAGATTGAGTGTCGGTTGGCTAGTAGCGCTACCGGATGGAAGGAGGTGTCCTCAAGATTGATGTGGGTGAAAGTCAAGTTAGGCGACGAAAGATGGGCATTTGTGAGTGCTTATGGACCTGGTAGCAAGAGGAGTGAAGAGAAGAGGGAGCAATTGTTGACTGACCTGAGTGAGTGAATTGAGAGTTTTGGAGGTCATTTCAGTGTAGTTGTACTGGGTGACCTTAATGCGAGAGTTTGAGATGTAGTAGTGAAGAATGTGATAAGATGGTATGGCGTTCCCGGTAGAAATGACAGTGGAGAAAACCTGATAGGTCTGTGTATGGAGCAGGAGTTGGCGGTTGGGAACAGTTTGTTCAAGAAGCGAGATATCCACAAGTACACATGGGTAAAGATGGCCCGTGGTGCAGTGGTGGAGAGAGCACTGATAGATTTTGTGCTGATATCGAGGAGAGTAGTGGGGAGGCTGTTGGATGTGCGGGTGTTGAGAGGAGAGGGTGGAGGAGTGTCTGACCATCTGCTGTTGGAAGGTAGATTAAGAGTGGAGCAGAAGTGGAAGGGCAACAAAGGAGTGGGAGGAGGAAGAGAGGTTGTGAAAGTGAGTGTATTGAAAGTGCAAAGTAGAGCCGAGGAGTTCCAGCTGACATTGAGGGAAGAATATGACATGGTGAGAGGACAGGACCTGAGAGATGTGAAGGAGAAATGGGAGACGTTAAGGGATGCGTTGCGGAGATGTACGAAGAAGGTGTGTGGTGCGCGCAGTGTGAACGGGTGCAGAAGGAAAGGTTGCGAGTGGTGGAACGAGGAGGTCGAACTAGCGGTTGCACGAATAAAAGGAGCGTTTGAGGAGTGGTTGCAGGTGAAGTCGGTGATGGCTTATGAAAACTACAAAGAGGAGAGAAACGAGGTGAAGCGGGTGGTGAAGAGAGCCAAAATGGACGCTGATGCCAGGCGCGGCAGACTGTTGTGCGAGAATTTTGAGGAGAACAAAAATACGTTCTGGAAAGAAGTGAATTGGGTGAGAAAAGAAGAGATCGGGAAGGAGGAAGTGGTGACAAGATGAAAACGGCCAGTTGTGATGAGTTTTTGAGTTGTTGAATGTCGAGGATGACGGAGAAGCTGACATTGTTGCTGTGAGTGGTGGTGCTCGGGTGCCAGTTTTGGGAAAAAGACTTGTGGCGGACATTACCAGGAAAGATGTGTTGGAGGCGGTGGAGGTTATGAAAGCAGGGAAAATCCCTGGTTTGGATGGCGCTGCGACAGAGTGCCTGAAGAAGGGTGGAGTAACGATTGTCGAATGGTTGGTGAGGTTACTGAACTTGTGTTTTGTGGCAGGCGTGGTACCGACTGAGTGGCGCAGTGTTCCGCTGTATAAGGGCAAAGGAGATAAAAATTAATGCTGCAACTCGAGAGGTATCAGTCCGTTATGTGCGGTTGATCAGTTGTACGGGAGAGTGCTGATCAAAAGAATTAGAGACTGTACGGACTGCGTAATTGGAGAGGAGCAGTGTGGCTTTAGGAGTGCAAGAGGGTGTGCCTGTCAGATTTTTGCAGTGAGACAGGTCTGTGAGAAGTACCTTGTAAAAGGAAAGGATGTGTTCTGAGCCTTAATGGATCTGAAGAAGGCATACGACAGGATTGACAGGGAAGCGCTGTAGAGGGTGTTGCGTTCGAATGGAGTGGGTGGACATCTGTTGAAAGCGGTGCTGAGTTGCTATGTTGGCAGCCGAGCATTTGTCAGAGTGGGAAGCGAGGTGAGTGATTGGTTCACAGTGAAAGTGGGACTGAGACAAGGCTGCGTGACGTCTCCCTGGCTGTTCCACCTCTATATGGATGGAGTGAACGCGAGTGTGCTGGGTCGTGGCTTGGAACTGTTGGAAGCGAATGGGCTGAGTTGGCAGTTGGACCAGTTGCTAATTGCGGATGATACGGCCCTGGTTGCGGATTCAGAGGAGAAGCTGTGTGGGCTAGTGTCCGAGTTCGGTAGAGTGTGTGAGAGGAGGAAGCTTCGAGTGAACGTGGGTAAAAGTAAAGTATTGAGATGCTCGAGGACTCGATGCGAGCAAAATTAGTGTCATCCTAAATGGAGAGCTCCTGGAAGGAGTTCAGTGTTTTAAGTATCTGGGCTCCTATGTGGAGATTACTGAACTAGTGGAAACTGAAGTGAATCGCGAGTGATGGAGGGGTGTAAAGTGCTGGGTGCACTTAAGAGTGAAATGAGCTGTAGGACGTTGGGAATTGAAGCAAAGAGAGGGCTATATGACGGTGTTGTTGTCCCATAAGTGCTCTACGGAACTGAGACTTACGGGTGAGAGCAGAGGAGAGAAGAAGGTTGAATGTTTTCGAGATGAAATGTTCGAGGAGCATGGCTGGATTAACGCTGATAGACCGGATCACCAACGACGTTGTTCGAATCAGAACAGGGATGGTGAAGAAGTTGGAGAACAGAGTGGATTCGCATGTTCTGAGATGGTTCTGTCACATGGAGAGGATGGATGAAGGGAGATTGATAAAAAGGGTGATGAATGCGGAGGCGAGTGGTCGCAGGCCTAGAGGTAGACCGAAGTTTGGGTGGATGGATGGTGTGAAGCAGGCGTTAGGAAGGAGAGACATGCATGTTGAAGTAGCTAGAGAGCGTGCAATGAACAGGCGTGAGTGGAGAATGGTGTGAATGGTTGATTTTGACGCTGCGCTGATGTGCTTTCCTGACCTTGGCATCCCTTTGTCGGGATGGTCGTGGGTGGGGGGCTCTAGCCATTATCACGCGGCAGGGGTAAACCAGTGATAACTGTCGGGCCCTGATGCTGACAACGGATCCTCGGACCGCACTCGTCACCCAGAGTGTGTGTTGCGGGGTAACCGACCGGACCCATTAGCACAAAAGGGCTAAGTTGTTTGAGTGTGAGCGTATGAGGGTGTGAGTTGCGCCTTGCCGTCGGCCACCTCCCTTTCTGGGGGATGCGACCTGGTGTCTGTATCTGTGTGTATAAAGAATGACGGCATGTGTATAAAAGTTGCCCTCTATTCTGCTTGTAACTTCCCGGTGGCCCGTCACTGCCCGACGGCCCCTCACTGCTCGGCGACCCGTCACTGCCAGGCGGCCTGTCACCGCCAGGCGGCCCGTCACTGCCAGGCGGCCTGTCACTGCCAAGCGGCCCCTGTCACTGCCAGGCGGCCCGTCTCTGCTTGGCGGCCAGTCACTGCCCGGCGGCCCGTCACTACCCGGCGGCCCGTCACTGCCCGGCGGCCCATCACTGACCGGCGGTCCATCATTGACCGTCGGCCTGTCACGAACTGGTGGCCCGTCAAAGCCTGGCGACCCGTCACTAACCGGTGGCCCGTCACTAACCGGTGGCCCGTCACTAACCGGTGGCCCGTCACTAACCGGTGGCCCGTCACTAACCGGCGGCCCGTCACTAACCGGCGGCCCGTCACTAACCGGCGGCCCGTCACTGCCCGGCGGCCCGTCACTCTCCGGCGAGCCGTCGCTGCCCAGCGTCCCGTCACTGCTCAACAAGCCATCACTGCCTAGCGGCCTATCACTACCTAGCCGTGCCAACACGCCTGTCAAAGGCCGTGATCAATATTCACTTTATCCGCTAATAGCCTCGTCAGCGCTGGCCCCAGGCCACGGATGGCGCCGAATGTCTTCCGAGGGCCGGCAAAGGTCGTCCAGCCTCGCTAAAGGCGAGGCTGGGCACCCATGACTCACAGGGGAGATGTCTCTGTGGGGATTAGCGTTGCAGGGCTTTTTCTGCAGAGGGGAGCTCTTATACGGTGGTGGGTTGTGTGACTTGAACATTGAACAGATTCTCGTTCTAGATTTGGTGCGTTATTGCATCTGAAGCGTGCGTCTATAATTGTTTATAAGCGAATTGATTCATTCAAAATAGTCGTATCGCTTTGAAGCTGTTCTGCGATTGTTTATTCTCTGCTTATGTGTAGTTCACACTATATAATGAATATTGGTTAAAGCGGTTATTTCTTGGATGCTTTGTTGCGTTTAGGTATTTTATACAGTACATCTGAAATCTAGAATATACATTAAACCAGGGTACAATTTATTGATTCAAGGGATAAGAGTTACACATCGAGCTTACTTATTTAATTAATAGGAATTGTAAGGCGGGTCTCATCATAGCTACCACCTGATCCACAACACCAAAATACTACAGACATCTTGGCAGTAAACGATTTTTTATTACTATTAGAGTGAGGACACTCTTGCTCTGGCATCAGCAATTGCATGTTGCTGCCACATTCTTCAGTCCAGTCGGATCCCGGCACGGCGCTGTGTTCGAGGAGAGAGACCCACTTATTGAGGTTCTTGTCTTTGCAATCGCCTTTTGAACCTCGAACTGTTTGCTGCGGCCGAACATTGCGGCACAGCCTTGCATTAGTACCACATATATCAAAAACAATTAGAATAGACAAAGCCAGAGATAAGGCCACCCTAATAGACAATATCTTCATAACAAAACCGCATAAATATAGCTCTGGCTTAGAACTATCTGAATTATCAGACCAGCTGTCTATTTTTGTAATTGTGAATAATATTTTGATGAATGAAGCAAATGAAAAGTGCAAGTCAATCGAGTACAGATTAAAAAATGATGTAACAATAGAAAAGCCGTATGACAAGTTGAGTCAATATGATTTGGCTGAAATTATGAATGGAAATGACTGTGACCCTGTTATCAAACAATTAACTTCTATAGTAGGCGAAATGTATCATTCATGCTGTTTTCCAAAAGCAAAACACTCTCGAAAAGACGACGAGACCCTGGATTATCGCTATTATTAAATCAGAAACAAAAACACGAAATCATTATTTTTCTTTGTTCTTGGAAGGCATAATACAAAAAGTTTCTTGTACCCAATTTAGAAAACGCGCTACGGGTTTGATTCGATCTTCTGAACAAACTTACTACAAAAATAAATTTCCTGAATACAAAAAAATTCACGCACAAACGTGGAAGGTGATCAATGACATGCGTAGACCACATAACAACGTATGTAACCAACCTTGAAAAAAAAGATAATCTTTCCCTATGACGAATAATCAGAAGTTAAAGATGAAGCAAACGGGAAGAATATTGCAGATATTATTAGTACCCAAGAAAGCGACCATCTCAAATATCTATCGGATCATAATTTTGTGAATCAGTCAAATGCCACGGTTTGCATATTGCCGCCTGTCAGTTTTGGCACTGTGACGGAACACATTCTGCCTAGCCTTGCCTGATTTCTCATCGCCACTTTCGTTGATGTTTTTTTCATTGACGATGACTAAGTAGCCTTCAAGAATTTTGCATATGCTGTGAACATGATTTTTTCAATATGTGTTTGGATTGAGTAAAACCTCGAGGCCTCAAATTAAAACCTCAAATTACACAGGCTTCACCTGTTTAATTGTTGAGGTGAAGCTTCTCTGAACCACTTCAAGTCTTCCTAGATTTTTCCGTTCATTTGAAATTCGGAGGAAAATTAAGTCTTGGAGCTGACTGGATTAGTTTCTTCCGAATTGGCGACATTGAAATTCCATTTCATGTCAGAAAAAGTTCTCGCATCCCAAGATCAGTCTCCTGCCACTGTAGCCTCAACCTTTGCTATTTGTTCATAGAATGAAGTAATGTTCTGCATTCGTACGGATACAACCACAAACTCTTTCTCATTAAAGGCTGCGTTACTGCTTGAATAGTGTGGAGACTGTTTATAGGTAGGCATATTTTCCATATCTTTGAGTAATTCAACTTTGGGTTCGTTGAATTGCACGTTGTTTTGATAGTCTATTTGAACATTTCTTGCCGATCTGCTTGAACCATACCGTTCCACTCGTGTCCTTTGCTATGCCTAAGACTCTGGTATCGTCTGCAATGTAGCATACCTATGAATGTGGACTGTTTATGCCCAGATCATTAGCCATTGCTAAGAAGAGCAGAGGACCAAGCACATTGCCTTATGGAACCCCATTAGGGACGTCTACTGGTGCTGAGGTTTTCCTTCTTACTACCACACTTCGGGTTCTGCCTTGAAGAAAAGTGCTGATCCATTCATAAACATTTTCTTCGATACCAGCGTTGTGTGGTTTTGATTACAACATACTGTGATTTATTCGGTCACGGCCTATCCAAAATTTAGACAAATTGCATCCACATTTGATCGTGTGATCTATAACGAGATATACATCTCGGTATGAATCACAGTATATCACAGTATATTGTGATCAAAACCACACATATATAT
>SDVV010038643.1:0-10712 GCA_016164225.1 Gammarus roeselii
TAGCCATTAGAGCATGCATTCATGATACATATAAATGTTACTTGTTAACCAGATAGCCATTAGAGCATGCATTCATGATACATATAAATGTTACTTGTTAACCAGATAGCCATTAGAGCATGCATTCATGATACATATAAATGTTACTTGTTAACCAGATAGCCATTAGAGCATGCATTCATGATACATATAAATGTTACTTGTTAACCAGATAGCCATTAGAGCATGCATTCATGATACATATAAATGTTACTTGTTAACCAGATAGCCATTAGAGCATGCATTCATGATACATATAAATGTTACTTGTTAACCAGATAGCCATTAGAGCATGCATTCATGATACATATAAATGTTACTTGTTAACCAGATAGCCATTAGAGCATGCATTCATGATACATATACACATATTATACAGCGTACCAAAATATTTCGTTCATTATGCAAATAGTTGATCAAAATTACCTTTGCGTAGCTTTAATTTTTCCTCGATTAGGTTATCGTGTTTGTAATCTTCGACTTCTTTTCCCTTATAATATAACCTTTGGACCAAGATCGCTCGTGGCAGCTTGATGTAAGAGACGCCACCATTCAGTTGTTTTTGGATTGAATGACTCAGCCGCACCCCAATCGTGTAGCCAGACTTCAATTGGTGGCAGTCACCTTCCCCGTCTAAATAGACGATTGAGAGGCAGTCCAGCATTCGTTTCCTCCACGGACGATGTCTCTGAAACTGATCAAGGAATTACATCTTATTATTGCTAATAATAACATTTATTGAAGCACTCGATGGCACAATATATGTTTATAAAAATAAGAACGAATTCCTAACAACTCACATGCATCTATGAAGACACTTGGGAAGTCATAAGCAACAACAATATGATTCACTTCCACCTGCTGTGATTTTGTTAGGTACGATCTGGAGTATGCCGGAAAAAATTATGGAAGTTCAACAAACTCAAATCCCCGTCAACAATGTTCATGAGCAATGAAAAGAACATCAATACATCAAGAATTGGTGTCATGACAAGGGGGCGTTGTGGTACCATTTCTGTTTGAAAGGGTGCCGAAGGAAGTGGTCTCTCGAAGGCCGCACATATCTTCACTTGGTCTTCGAATAATTTTATAATCTCGCGCCTAGCAGCCACAAGTCGGTCGATTTGAGGCGGTTTTCTTGCAATAGTTCCCAGTCAGTTTGGATGCTGAGAAACTTCCCTTGTGGTTTAACGTCTCCACTCCAAACTGCTATCTCCAGTCAGTCTGTTTAACGTCTCCACTCTATAACTGCCATCTCCTGGCAGTCGATTTAACGCCTCCACTGCCCAACTGCCATTTCCAGTCAGTCAGTTTGACGTCTCCACTGTATGATTGCCATCTCATGTCAGTCGGTTTAACGTCCCCACTGTATAACTGCCATCTCCAGTCAGTCGGTTTAACGTTCCCACTCTATAACTGCAATCTCCAGTCAGTCGGCTTAACGTATCCCTCTCTAAGTGCCATCTCATGTCAGTCGGTTTAACGTTCCCACTCTATAACTGCCATCTCCTGTCAGTCGGTTCAACGTATCCCTTTCTAAGTGCCATCTCCTGTCAGTCGGCTTAACGTTCCCACTCTATAACTGCCATCTTCAGTCAGTCGGTTTAAAGTTCCCACTCTATAACTGTCATCTCCTGTCAGTCGGTTCAACGTATCCCTTTCTAAGTGCCATCTCCTGTCAGTCGGCTTAACGTTCCCACTCTATAACTGCCATCTTCAGTCAGTCGGTTTAAAGTTCCCACTCTATAACTGCCATCTCCTGTCAGTCGGTTTAACGTTCCCACTCTATAACTGCCATCTCCAGTCAGTCGGTTTAACGTTCCCACTCTATAACTGCCATCTCCTGGCAGTCGGTTTAACGTATCCACTCTATAACTGACATCTCCTGTCAGTCGGCTTAACGTACCCACTGTTTAACTGCGATCTCCAGTCAGTCGGCTTAAAGTCTCCACTGTATAACTGCCCTCTCCTGTCTGACGGTTTAACCTCTCAAGGGTTGAACTGCCCTCTCCTTTCAGTCTCTTCATTTCATCCAGCATCTCTTCGCCGGTAAAGTCATAGATTGACTGGCGTTTAGGATTAAATATTATGTGAATGATCAGCGATTATGATTAAAAATCATGTGAAACATAATTGATAATATTATTATAATTTCGAATGAGTTCAAATATTGAGCGAAAATTTATCATTGTCGATTTAATTAAATCTTTAATCATAAACGAATTTTCTTTCGATGTTGTACATACTGTTTTTCTTTGTGAATGAATAATGGGGGTGTAAGCTGACCGGTTCCGACGAGTTGTTTGGTCCGCTTTTTTTCTGTAACAACCTTTCGATTTCCCTCTTAGGTATACTTTAGTGAATTCCTCTGATATATTATCAAATATACAGTTGCCAGCATAAATTCGTTCACAAAACCGTGAGGTGGTCTGAAAAAATAATCAGTTCTCAACATTTTCGGTAAAAATCCTGTATATTGAAAATTTTTGCATATCGTTTTCGTTTAAATCGGATATGGTTCGTTATTTGGGAAACATCCACAAATTTAAACCAAGATTAAGTAGGACATGACAATCCTTTTCTTATGTAAAAGCAATTGTCTCCTCGAAGAAAATGATTTCTACTAAATATTTGACTTATCGTGTGGGGAGGGGCAGGGAAGAAACACCAATCCGACGCAATTGACCAAATAATATTATGTTACAAATTTGCGTTTGTAGATTCGCATTTTTTATATGCATATTGACGATGAATCATCATTTATTTTAAAAAAGGATTCATTATTCAAATTTCGATTTCAATCTTAACAAATGGTCATCTATTATCTGACCTGCTTCAACCATTTCATGAACACATCTTAAAGTGTTTGTTTATTCCTTGACCTGAATAGGGCTTTTGATTCAGTTGATTAAGATATTTTGTAAGCAAAGTTGCTTGCTTATGGTGCTCGTGGAAACACTTGCTCACTGCTTGATTGAGTTATTTGTCCCTTAGGATTCAGTATGTACTTTGCAATTACAAAAAAAAAATCACCAAAGCAGTTGGTGTTCCCTAAGGATCAGTTTTTGGCCCCCTTCTTTAAATTTTTTCAATAAATGATCACTAGCAAGTTGGACTGAAAGGTGTTCGATTTGCTGAAGAAGCATCAATCATTTGCCTCCTTCATAAATACTTTTATAAATTATCCGCTGCACCGCAAGTTGGACAAGTTGACGCTAATTAAATTCGACTCTTGGTTGCTTTAGCATTGCACATCCGTAAAAAAAACGCATACTCCACATGCGGATGAGCATGTGAGCATAACGACAGAAGCGGTTGCGGATGTCAGGTTCTTAGAGATGCTTGTCGCCCAATAATGAGTTCACAAAGCTTTTTTTGTCCTGTTGTCGGGAGTTAGAATCGAGTTACCGTAACCCCTGCATGTCGTAGAAGGCGACTGAAAGGGGAACCCTAGTAGTATATATGTCGCCATAACGCGGATTTTGTCAGATCTACGAGAGTTTGCACATAATATTTCAGCTGCCAAAGAGGCTTACGGCTGGCTTTCAGCTAGCTTACGGCTAGCTAACGGTCGGCTTACGGCTGGCGCAAGCGGACGGGCCTACATTGGGAAGGTTTATTGTTTTAAACATTTTAATTTATATAAACTATAAATGTTTATTGTGTTTATATATGATTTTTCTTCTTTAGATGGCTGTATTGGGCCTGCATGGTAACTGTGGCTCATTATATATATTTATTCGTTGCTAGTAGGAATATTGTTGATACACATCTCTGGAGGGGTGGGGTTTGGTAGGGGACACCCTAAGCAAAAAGTTGGATGCGCTTTGGAATATTAGATGAGATTGCTGCTACAAGTTATTAGAATTGCTTACATCATTTCCGCGGCATGATTCCTATGTTTGAGTGTTTATATCATTATACATTTATGTCTGGCTTAATGATTATACATATTTTTTACTGTACATATATGTTTGTATTCTTATCTAGTTGGGGTATAGATAACTCATTCGGTGGTTAGTTGGTGGGTTCTTAGCGGTTGGATGCTTTGTTAAAGCTTGTTAGTTGGATTTGGGTCATCATTTTGTGTTTTCCATCTATTTATTTCATATGTATATAATATCTAACGGAATAGTATGCTATAATAGTTTGGTAGTTGACGGGTTGATGTATATATTTCTTAGGATGCAGTAGCTTCGTTACAAGAAACTGTCAACTCCATAACACACTTTCCAGTTTTGAACCAGATATATCGGTGTTACCATAAATCTGCATATTCCAAATGAATCGGTATCAAGCGTTTGTGAACTGTTCGGGTAGTCTTATCTCATTTTTTTTTTGTATTGCGGGTATAGGTTAGATGCCCTATAGCGAGAGTAGTTGAACGATATTGATTTATTGTAAGTCGTTATATTGTGTTATGTGTACTCGCTACCTCTACACTCACGTCTCTTCTTCATAACGCATGCTTCACACCATCCATCCACCCAAACTTAGGTCTCCCTCTCGTCTCTGACTTCAACACCTTTTTTCCCCAATCTCCCTTCATCCATCCTCACCATGTGCTCGAACCACCTCATAACACGCGAATCAACTCTGTCCTTTAACTTCTTCACCATCCCCGTTCTGATGCCAACCACGTCGTTAGTGAACCTGTCTCTCAACGATACTCCAGCCATGCTCCTCAAACATTTCATCTCGAAACATTCAACCTTCTTCTCTCCTCTGCTCTCACCCCCAAGTCTCGGCTCCGGCACAGTTGGCACCACGACACCATCTCTTTGCTTCCATCCCCAACATCCTGCAGCTATTAACGCTCTTCAGTGCACCCAACACTTTACACCCCTCCTTCACTTGCGACTTCACTTCAGTTTCCACTAATTCAGACTACTCCACTCTCCATTTAGGAGGACGATAATTCTGTTTGCATCAACAGTCCACTAGCATCTCAATACTTTACTTGCACCCACGTTCACCACTCGAAGTTTCCTCCTCTCACACGCTCTACCAAACTCAGACACTAGCCTACATAGCTTCTCCTCTGAATCCGCAACCAAGGCCGTATCATCCGCAAATAGCAACTGGCTCAGCTGCCAACTTCGCCCATTCGCTTCCAACAGTTCCAAGCCACGACCCAGCACACTCGCATTCACCTACATGACCACTTCATCCATATAGATATTGAACAGCCAGGGAGACATCACACAGCCTTGTCTCAGTCCCACTTTCCCTGTGAACCAATCACTCACCTCGCTTCCCACTCTGACACATGCTCTGCTGTCAGCATATAAACTCTGCACTGCTTTCAACAGATGTCCGCCCACTCCATACAAATGCAACACCCTCCTCAGCGCTTCCCTGTCAATCCTGTCGTATGCCTTCTCCGGATCCATGAAATCCCAGAACGCGTCCTTTATTTTGCAAGGTACTTCTCACAGACCTGTCTCACTGAAAAATCTGATCGGCGCACCTTCTACAACTGCAAAAAAAAACACTATTCCTCTCCAATTGCGCAGTCCGTACAGTCTCTAATCTTTTTGATCAGCACTCTCCCGTACAACTTACCAACCACACTTAACAGACTTATAACTCGCGAGTTGCAGCATTCACCTGTATCTTCTTTGCCCTAATACAGCGGAACAATGCAAGCACTGCACCGCTCAATTGGTACCACGCCTGCCACAAAATACAAGTTCAGTAACCTCACCAACCATTCGACAATCGTTACTTCACCTTCTTTCAGGCACTCGTCGCAACGTCATCCAAACCAAGGGCTGTCCCTGCTTTCATCACCTTAACCGCCTTCTGCACCTCTTCCCTGGTAGTATCCGCCACAAGTCTCTCTCCCAAAACTGGCATCCGAGTACCACCACCCACAGCAACAATGTTAGCCTCTCTGTCATCCTCGACATTCAACAACTCATCAAAATACTCGGCCCACCTCTTCCGTACATCACCATTTTCCAAAAACATTTGGCCGTTTCATCTTACACCCTTTCCCCTTTTCCGTTCCTTCCCTTTCTCACCCTCTTCACCTCTTTACAAAACATCTTTTTGTTCTCCTCAAAATTCTGGCACAACCGTCTACCCCACCTAGCATCAGCGTCCCTTTTGGGTCTCCTCACCACCCGCTTCACCTCGTTCCTCCTCTCTATATAGCCTTCATAAGACACCACCGACTTCACCTGCAAAAACACCTCTAACGCTTCTCTTTTCCGTGCCACCGCAGTTTATCCTCCTCGTTCCACCACTCGTAACCTTTCTTTCTGCACCCGCCCACACGGCGCACACCTCACACATTCTTCGCACATCTCAGCAACGCATCTCGTAACGTCTCTCATTCTTCCTCCATATCTGTCAGATTCTGTCCTCTCACTCACTGCCTGTTGGAATTCTTCTCATCGCCTGATGGAATTCCTATTCTTCTCTTCTCTCATATTCTTCTCGCAACGCCTGTTAGAACTCCTCAGCTTTGCTTCTCACATTCAGGTCTTTCACTTTCATGTCCTCTCTTCCTCCTCCCACTCTTTTGTTGCCCTTCCAGCTCTGCTCCACTCTTAATCTACCTTCCACTAACAGATGGTCAGACACTCCTCTACCCTCCCCTCTCAACACCCGCACATCCAGCAGCCTCCCCACCACTCTCCTCGATATCAGCATAAAATCCATCAGTGCTCTCTCCACCACTGTACCACGGACCATCCTTACCCATGTGTACTTGTGGATATCTCGCTTCTTGAACAAACTGTTCCCGACCACCAACTCCTGCTCCATACACAGACCTATCAGGCTTTCTCCACTGTCATTTCTACAAGGAGCGCCATACCTTCCTATCACATTCTCCACCACTGCATCTCCAACTCTCGCATTAAGGTCACCCAGTACAACTGCATTGAATTGACCTCCAAACCTCTCAGTACACTCACTCAGGTCAGTCCAGAATTGCTCCCTCTCCTCTTCACTCCTCTCGCTACCTGGACCATATGCACTCACAAATACCCATCTCTCTATGCCTAAGTTAACTTTCACTAACATCAATCTTGAGGACACCTCCTTCCACTCAATAACGCTACTACCCAACCAATCACTCAATATCAAAATCACACCTTCTCGTGCCCAACCTTCCTCCACACCAGACTTTCTTCCACTTACTACACCAAACTCCCAGTCTCCCTTACCTTTCGATTGCGTCTCACTCAGCGCAAACACATCAAACTTCCTCCTCACAAAAATCTCACCAATCTCCCTCCTTTTTACATCATTCGTACTACAGCCACGCACATTCAGCGACCCTGACAATAGGGTTCGGATAGGCGTAAATCTCTCCTCCCCCCGCTCGTCTTGCCGTCATCGAGGAAGGGTTTTACAGATAAAAAGATTCCTAGCCCCTTCGCTCCTCCCCTTCTAGTCACCTTTTACGACACGTAGGGGTTACGGTAGCACGATTCTACTCCCGGATACGGAGCGCCGTTTTATAATTTCACATTTTACGCTAGGGCCAGCTCTTCATTATGATGAGCTGCATAAGGCCAATAAACGTTACCGAATAGTATTAACATTCCTAGCATCCTATCATCATTGTACTCTTCAATTTTTACATACGGACTAACCTCATCAGACCATAAGAAAGTCAATCCATCATACGGACGTCCTCGTAGCGTACCTTCCACGGAATTCATTGACGAGATGGAAAATAAATGAAAGCAGCCTTCTCTAGATAGACTAATAAGGAGATCATGTTTGAACAGCCATGTCTCTTGCAACGTACATACATATTATTTTCACATGTTTTTTTGCAACACTTTCGCGCTATTAAATCCATTGCAGTTAAAAATTACCAAGCGAAGATAATCGAAGTTTGTTTGTATATTAGAGAGCATGGTAGGAAATGCACGTTGACTAGCTGTTAGACGAGGACTCGCCATTCTTCTTGTTCTCATAGAAATTTAGTACAAGGGCACCTGTCGGCTAGACTTCCGGCGATTTAGCCGCTTAATTTGCAGGTAGCTCGCATTAATTTTAAACGCCACAAATTTTCCGAGCCGCTTGAATTTTCCACTGAGTAGTAGTTCACTCTTGTTTGTCGGCATACCTCGCTCAATATCTTCTGGTTGGTGATGTTTCAGTAGATAGACATAAATGCTGCTGCTTTGTGTAGGGGAGGCCCCTACAGTAGTCCTACCACCAGTTCCAATTAGATGCTTCGTTCTTTTTATTTTACTATCCACCTTCTGATACTTGCGGTATTCAATGTCACATCCCTTATCTTTGCAATTAGCAGCAGATACTTTGGCTGTAAGTTTTTGTGCGGGACAGCCGACCCATTCGTAATTCCCTGTTTACTCGCTTCTTGTTTTGTGCATGACGCTTTTGTCGAATCTTTCTTCCTGTTAAATTCCGCGGCTACGCCCATCAGCTGGAAAACTACATCAGCCGGTTAGAGGGTTAGCTTCGGTGGTTGTGTGATGCAGAGTTGTTAGTAGAGGGTCAGCGGTGGCAGAGCATGAGTGGTGAGGGTTTGGTGGTTGTGTGATGCAGAGTTGTTAGTAGAGGGTCAGCGGTGGCAGAGCATGAGTGGTGAGGGTTTGGTGGTTGTGTGATGCAGAGTTGTTAGTTTAGGGTCAGTGGTGGAAGAGCATGAGTGGTGAGGGTTTGGTGGTTGTGTGATGCAGAGTTGTTAGTAGAGGGTCAGCGGTGGCAGAGCATGAGTGGTGAGGGTTTGCATGGATTTGGTTGTGGCGATGGTTGTAGTGTTGAGTGAAGATGTGGACACGCCCGTTGTGTTGACAACAATCCCTGGCTGCTCCTTCGTAGCTCCTTCGTACATGCAACACTGTTGATCCGCATGGACCATACATGCAACACTGTTGATCCGCATGGACCATACATGCAGCCAGCTACCCTAAGAGTCATTGGCTTTTCTTATGCACTTCCCACCACATCTACCGAAGAAAGTCAAAATACTCATATTTTAATTGAAACAGTTACCAGTTATTTCAGGATTATTTTGAAAGGGGGAGGAGGGGTTTGTTTAATCACTCTTCTTTCATGACGAAAAATTAGAAACTCACCCCAGCAACTTCCTCCATAAGTGTTGAGATACTGATCAATATCATTCGCCAGATACTGATCAATATCATTCGCCAGATACTGATCAATATCATTCGCCAGATACTGATCAATATCATTCGCCAGATACTGATCAATATCATTCGCCAGATACTGATCAATATCATTCGCCAGATACTGATTGGAAGGTAATTAACGTTCTCTTGTAGTATCCTTCGATATACAGTTACCTGTAATTAAGAATAATTGAAACTCACCTCACTGTCGAGGGAGCTCAAGAGGACGTTGATAAAGTTACTAGGACAGCCTCCATTTCCATGGTACCGGAAGTTGGCCGCATTGTTGGTGACGTAGCGCATGATACTCCAGGGCACTACCGCTTCGCCAGGTTGGGCATTCTGCCTATGCAGAAGAAAGAGCAACCTGTTGACATATAAAGAACTAATTAGATGTACACAACCATATACATATGCATGGGCACAGAATTCCACTCGCCAAATCCTACTTAACCATTTCTGACGATAATTATTAATGATAAAGTTACACTCGACCACAGTTTGAATTCCTCATATTGGTGTTATGCTAGCCAACCTAACCCATCATAACCTATAGTGAACAATAGTATTTTTAAATCACTTATTATAACCCTAGCCAACTTACGTGCATGATAGCAAATTGGAAAATTGTGGAATGATACCCGAGTGGGTATCATTCCACAACAAGTGGAAAATTGTAACGAGAAAATGTAACACAATTATTTAGGACACGCACGATAGAGATATTCTCATCAAGCTGGAACCCCATTGGAGGCCCGCTTTCGGTCAGACTCGGGAGGTAATGTAGAGACCCGCTTTCGGTCAGACTCGGGAGGTAATGTAGAGGCCCGCTTTCGGTCAGACTCGGGAGGTAATGTAGAGGCCCGCTTTCGGTCAGACTCGGGAGGTAATGTAGAGGCCCGCTTTCGGTCAGACTCGGGAGGTAATGTAGAGGCCCGCTTTTGGTCAGACTCGGGAGGTAATGTAGAGGCCCGCTTTCGGTCAGACTCGGGAGGTAATGTAGAGGCCCGCTTTTGGTCAGACTCGAGAGGTAATGTAGAGGCCCGCTTTCGGTCAGACTCGGGAGGTAATGTAGAGGCCCGCTTTCGGTCAGACTCGGGAGGTAATGTAGAGGCCCGTTTTGGCATCTAATCTACTGTGTGAACGTAAATTAAAGCTATAATTTGTCGTCTTTGATACTTTCACTGGTTATAAACGTAAATACGCCCTTAAGGTTGATGGTAAAATTATCAAGAACCCAGTCATCCCCTTAACCCTGGAAGGGAGTATGGGAATTGTCTGGAATAGTTGGCATTAAATGTTATGTATGTTTCCTTATGCCTGTAAATCTCATAAATTTGTGTAATTCATAAGCATCATGTAATTCAGGTAGTAATCCCACACGTGGCTATGACTGGGCGCTGTGGCGCGGGTAACGTTGTGTTTAGGAATGTATTGTAAATTTGCTATTGATGTTACCTCTACCGCCGCTTACAATATATATGTTTAGGGATGTATTGGATTTATGCAGACCCGCACTCACACATCTCATGTCAGTCCGTATCATAT